>CAUYSK010076263.1:0-20341 GCA_963575035.1 Avahi laniger
GGCGTGCTGGCAGGCTGCTTCTAGTCTGCCATTTTTTCTCTCACCCTGAAATCAACTTTTGTTAATCGAATGAAACATAAGAAGTTAGCAGATAAGACTGTATAAAAAACAGATTGACACAGGCAGAAAATCACGTGGAATATAATAATGCTACCAAACTGTCCTTGTGTATGAAAAGCTGCAGCCCCCCCGCAACACTGATCCATAGCCCAGGACAAACAACCACCCCCGAATCTACAGTTCTCTGTCAGAGGAAGGACCTCCCCAGCTCCCCAGCAGGCCTTTGCTGGAAATGCTTCTCTCCTCTCATTAATCTTGGGGGAGGGGAGGGCAACACAGCTGTGGTTTCCAGGAAACAATGAAGACCCTGATGCAGCCACATCCTCAGAAAACACTCATTTAAATGGATTGCTGTTGTCTAAAAAGTCAATTCACAAAAGAAAACAATGTTAATCAACAAATTCTAGCACTTAAACCTGCTTCAAATTTGCCTAAATGTTGATTAATTGTTATTAATTTTGCACAGTAAAAGCCAAGTTATCACTCGTTTCCATCTGCTCATAAAAAATGAGTTTAATCTCTAAATATTAATGAAAAGTGTTCATTTATAACTGAGGAAACTTTTTCGCTTTCTGGATATTACCATCACTAATATAAATTTATCAGGAGTCTGTCAGCAAAGTCAAATCACAGAGCAATAGAAATCCTCACCAACTGGAAAATCAAATCTGGCTAAATACCAGGTTTTGTCCAGAGCCCACTTATTTCCCCCAGCACAGCTACTCAGGTGAAGGAAGGAGGGCAAACCTTTTACTTTGATTGGACAGGCAAATTAGATCATTTATCCTTAAACCACCCACTCCCTATAATAGGCATTTGTTGTTTTTGCTCTCTTCCATTTTTTCAAAATCAACAGTATTGCAACTTTCTTTTGGGGGACACATCTCTCCCCCACTGTGCAATCCCAATAGGACTACAAATCAAGGTGCCTGCCTTCCTCCAAGCGCGAGCAATTGACCTGAACTTAGATAATTAGACGAGCTCTCCCGGGACTTTGAATCTTGATAGATGGAAAAAATAATGTTTAAACTGCATTCATTACATCAGCAGGGCCCTGCAAAGACAATTGACTTTTTTCTGCTACACAGAAGCCTAAAGCTACCTGGATTTCTGCATTTTCAATCCTTTTTCTCCAGTTTTTCTAGCCTTTCTATGAACTAGTCAATATCCTTGAAGTAAATTACCTTCCTGATAAAGTTAGCCAGAGTATCTGATGCTTGCAACTAGAAATACACTTAACACGACTCGAGCTTCTGTTGTGTATTGAGGAGTGTTTTAGCTCCCAAAAAGGTAAGGGAGCAACGGAAAACAAGCTCACAGAGTTCAGCAGCCATCGGAGAAAAGTTCAAGGCACTTATAAATACGATAGAAAGATGGCAACATGACAGGCCATTGTGCTCAAATCAATATAGTAAAACCTATGTTTATGGGTATATATTACAATAAAATGAAAATCCAGAGAATCAGAGTTTAAGACAATTTTCAGAAGGAATGTGAGTTAGATCAAGGGGTGAAAAGGACTTGGTTTAACAAGATGAAAGGGATGATCTACCAGATCAAATAAATGTGACAATTGCCAAATGTCATTTACAATGAGCATTACGAGATTAACTGAACACAAAGAAAAATAGGTTTCGACATTGCAGAACTATGTAATTAAATCACCAGGACTCTAACAATCAATTTGTCTGTGGTACATCTGGGTAGGTCAAGTGATGCACTTTAGTTTTCATCCACAAGAGGTATCCTGGGATATATGTGATTTAAATGAAATGTGTGCCTTATAAAGAAAAAATCTAATTTAGCATTTCTCATCAGTGTACAAATTTGGGTGGTTCAAAACATCTAAACTCAAAATCTATCCCGCCCTACTCTGGAAATATTAATATAATCTCTATAAATTGCAGTAACTATTTGAAATCTACCTTTTAAAAAAATCCTCAACTTGCATTTTTTTAATGTGAAGAAAAATAACTGAGTATAATAACTATGATTTTGTAAGAGAATATAAAAACATTGACTTTGGGTAGCAATATTTTGTCTGCTCTGCTTTCATATTGTTTGACCTCAACACAAATATCCTGTTGTAATAGACTTAGGCAAAATCAAGCTATTTGCCCTGCCTATATTCTTATGTTAGCTTCTTTTCTTCAATACTAGTCCTACCAAGAGATCTAGTCCCATAGTATTGGCCTTAACTGATTCTGACATTCCCAGCTTGCCTTCCATCCTCCGGTTCTGTGGTTCCAGGGGTGTCAAAGCTAAGCCTACAAAGCTGTGATAGTTGGGACACTGTTATTAATATCTCTCATTCAGAGGCATGGAGACTGGGGCATGGAGGGCCTTACCAGTCTAGACAGATCAGCCAGTGCAGCAGACAGTACTATTGCTAATCAAGCACACCCAGCTCTGCCTCCTAGACCCAGGGCAGCTGGAACTCCTTGGCCTCCTTGTGCTGGGTGAGATCACATGGCCATTCCTGGCCAATGAGTTGTACACACAAGGGGCATGTGTCACTTCCAGGCTAGAGCATGTAATTGCCAGTGAAATATCTTCCAAGGCTCTTTTTCTCTCAAAGAGAGCTGCAATACTTAACAGAGTGGCTGTCCTAGGTGGAGCGTTCTGGAATGAGATGTGGAGCAAAGCACCCAATTGACTTGCGGTGGACATGGAGCATGAAGGAGAAATCAAACTTTACAGTTAAAAGTCTCTCAGATTCAGGAGGTTTCTGTAGCATGATGACACCTATCTGACAGGTACAGGGTAGTAAAATGCCAATGTCACCATCAATGCATTTTCAAGCAGTTCCCTCAAAAAGCAAAACCAGACTCTCACTTTTGTCTGATAGGTCTTCAGCTCAGTTGTCTGGCATGATGCAAGCAAACATCTATTTGTCCTGTCTATACTGAGCTATGGAAAGACCACATTGATATAATGTTGTTATGTTAAATCAGCCTCATGGGCCATGGAAGAAAGTGCCCTTTTCTTCAAAGCATGCTCAATTAAAGTAAAGTAAAGTCAGAGAGTTTACTATGTGCTCAACGGTGAGTTGATCTCTATGAGGAATGTAGATCCCGTGGTGTAGCTGTAGGACTGTTATTTACAAAGTCACATCTTGTGAAAAGTAAAATAAGGACTTGAAAATTTCCATTGCATATGGCCACCAGCAGGTAACTGTTGATTTCAATGAGAAATAAATGTCCCGTGGGTAGGAAGGTTCGATAGGCAGTGCCATGCACAGGCTTATGTCTCCTTCTCTGCCAAGCATGGCAGTGCTGGTTCATAAGCACAAAGCACCTGTTCTTTGCCTCTGAGCTTTGCCTCTGTTTATAGTTAGATACGAAATGCTAAGCTCCTTAAGGGGCTTGGCTATACATAAAAACGTTGCCAAAAGCTTATTCCTATAAACTGAACCAGGCTTGTTATAATGATGTATATTATAAGATCAAAATCTCTCCTAAAATTTGGCACACACACATGCACACACACATACACAATAAATTATTAAAGGAATTAGGGATTAAGCTTCAAAGGGAATGGTTAAAACATTGTGGAAATGAAATTAATGAAGATTCAGAGATTAGGGAGGGCTTGAACTGAGGCTTGAACGATGAATAGGTTTAAACCCACAGCATATGATAGACATCACTATGCTGGCTATGAACATTTTTGGACCAGTCTTATTGGTTTCTCAACATGCTCATCTATTTTTTACCAAAAGATAGCAACAAACGAGGCCTTTATTTTAGAATAAAGCAATTCCTTATACTTGAAAAAAAGTGTATGATATTAATATGTCTATGTCACATCCTATTAAGTGACCTTGGACAAGACTTTAAATTTCTTTGAGCATCAATTTCCTAGTCTACGACATGCAACACTGGGATTAGAAGATCTCTGCATTCCCTAACAGCCTGGTAACTCTCTGATGACTGTATGCTATGATCTTATAGCCATCTATTTTCTTTAAATTTGCCACACACTCAAAAAAACTTTCATTACAATTGACATGCTATTCATCCTTCCTTTGGCCAAATGAAGAAAGAGGGAATAAAAAGCAACCACCACATTTAAACGAAAGAGTTATCAGTCATTCTTGTATATTGCAGCTGCTTGAGAAGCCATAGGGCAAAGGCATTTATATGGAAGATAAGCTCATTGTGTTGAACAAATTAATGCTGGATTGTGAATTAAATGGCGTGTCTTCGGACAGCTAATTAGCTTTGTGCTGCTCAATTACGTTTTGAAAGGACATGTTGTGTTTCTTGATGGAATACAAAACATACTTCAAGGCTATTGCTGCTCTGGATAATGTCAATTTCAAACCCAGTGGAAATGAGCAAGAAAGAAACAAGGGCTTTATAAACCCTAAACAATTCACACTGCCCAAAGAGCTTAAATCTCAAACCATAAATAACAAAATAGCACATTTTCTTTTTAACCACATCTGGAAATCTCCAAAAGCTAACAAACATGAATTTAATTATAACAATTAATTGTATTTTGCAATTTGTAATTGTATAATTATTAATTATAATGATTAATTATATTTTCATAGCATCATTTATATCGTCATCAAATATTTGAAAAATAAGGATTAACACTAAATTAAAATGCCCCTCTGCATTTGGTCTATAAGATGAAATTACAAAAATCTCTTCTTTTATAAAATGAGAGGCAAAGTATTGCTGGTAGAAACTGTTTAGCCTTTGGAATAAGAGAATGTTAAACAGAACTCATTTCGGGTTTTAACTCTGCTACTGACCCTGGGAAAATCACTTAACCTCTTGGTCTGCATTTCCTCACCTACAAAATGGGGTTGTAATTCTTATCTTGTAGGGTTATTATGAAGACTCCAAAAGTCCAAGTGTAGCATCAGCCCCATTAAACCCTATATCTTTGAGCTTCCTTTCCCTGTCCAAATTGGCTATGAACTGACCTAAGCCCATATACAGGTTGCTTGTTAAATACAGGGAGCCTCCAGTGACTAGGAATATATCTGTTCCTGCAGACATATTGCTGCCAGATGCTGTGCTATAATAATTTTTTTAAAAGTTTCAGATGGCATTCTGCCACTCATACAAATACTGCAAGCAAACATTGGTCGCATTACCTGTTTCTGTAAGTCTGGGATGTGTCAGCTTCTCTCCTAACACAAGCCATCGAGCCCCTAGAATGAAAAGCGGAAGGCCCAGGCCAACTCAACAGTGCTCTGAAAGCAGGATCTGCTAGTGTTCTTGTCAGAGGAGGTGACAGATCCAGAGGTGGAAGAGGTCACGAGACCAAGCCGAATCGAGACTTGCAACACTGCCGCACAGGTGCGCAAAGGGTTAAGACACATATTTACGTTCCCGCCACAACCACCACCAAGATCTGCAAGATTCTAGCCTAAGTGTTTCTTGCTAAATCCAAAATCACAAAATGTGCTCTCCTGGATTTCCTTAAATGCCCATTTTCCTCACTAGAACCCACAGAGTATAATTTTTCAAATTTTCTTATCTTTCACCATCCCCTTCTGAGAACTGAAAACCGAACATTTGCCTTGTCCCTTACATCACATTCTTGTTTTCCTGTTTCTTTTTCTCCTAACTCGTGAGCCTGTTACACACAAACCTCTGCCCTCTACTGGAAAACAGGGCGGTTTCCCTTTAGGATGCCCCTTCTGTCAGCAGGGGTTAAATCCGGGCTCTTTTTTGCTCCAGGTACATTCAGGGTTCTCCAACAAGTGATGTGTTACAGGGTTTGCCTGATTCTTATACTTACTATCCAGTCACGTTCCTGGAAGACTGATCACGTCCCCAGTGAAAAATTAGTTCTAGCATTCCCCAGGCAAATGAACCTCTCCGATGCAGGCAGAAATAACAGTATGTGAAGCAGGTGCAGAAGCCAGCTCTGGAGAGCGGATTCCTGATGAGATTTCCTCAGGTGTTAACTAACAGCACGTCCAGCACACTGTTTATGCCACACAGCCTTAAAGCATGTAACAAACAATATAACAGCATTGCCAAGTTTTTCTGATCACACTTCCTTTTGTGACTTGGATTATTTTTTATAATTTATCTGATACAAAGAACAGACAGAGACTACATGTGCTTATACAGACCAATTTGAATGAAAACAATTAATTTGTTTAAAAAGAAAAAAAATTAACAGAAGCCAATTGAATCTATTAGTTGCATTTTTACTTCAATAAAAAGGACAAGAATCCCACATGCGGGAGCTCCAGGAAGGAGACAGAGGACAGTCCTCGGGGAGTGCCCAGACCAGCACTACCAGAATCCCAGATGCATTGCCCTGATCAATGCAAGAGTCATCTTTGTAATGTCACTAGCATGGTAATCCAGCTGCGATTGAATATATTGTAGGGACTGGAACCTTCTCTGGCACCCACTTCCTCAAGGACAAGTTAATGGACCAGCTAATTTCAAGTTTTGCACGTTTTTTAAAAATTTAGTATCTGGTGCATATTTAAAATATCACCTTTGCTGGAGAGTGTTTGCATTTTTATAGCAGATATTTTTCTTTAGACTAAGTCATCATAATTGGAATTGCAGACATGGTGGCAGACCAATCAGAAGGTTATTCCTTGATTGTGGTGGAAAAAAGAACTTTCTGTGCCCTTCCAATCATCTACCATGATTGGTTGCCTTTCCCATATAAAGGATCAGTCCTGCTTCCAAAGGATGAGTAATTGTGAAGAATAAAACACTTTTCTTATAAGAAGTCACAAAAATAACCATCTCTGCCATAACATCATTTCCCTTCCTTCATTCCACTATAATTTATGAAAATGATTTAAAACTTTGGACTTCAGTGAATACTGTAAAATCCAGTCTGCAATTAGTTTTGTATGTTTAAGATTTCCTTCATCAGAGCAAATCATAATTCTTTGGAAGCAAAGTTAAATCCTGAAAAAGATATGAATCTGCAAGCTTCCATTTTTAGAGAAATTGATTTATAAGAGAAAAGGACTTTAATATGATTTCCTAGATAGAAAACTCCCTAAATAAACCTTGGGAAAACTGGCACAAAGTTGTGTTCTCAACACTTGTGATCTACTTTATTACTGCGAGGTGCCAGGGACGGTGCTGGATGATTTCACACGGATTAGGCCATCAGCTTTGGGGGACAACTGTGTGTAATGTAATCTGCAACAAGGTTGAGACTAAAGCGTGACACTGATACATGGTTCAGGTCTATGAAATAATCCATAAGAAGTTATTAATACTTGAAGTCGTGATCTATTATTCTTGCTTACGCTGCTCTTTGACTAACATGATGCCTGCCACTTAGTGATACACAGCTAAGTCTTAGGGACCTTAATGGTGCACAGCTAATGATTAAGGAACAAATGCTGTATGAAATCTGGAACCTCCTGTTAGGTCTGGGTGGAGGACAAACAGGTGGCAAAGCAGGTAGTGGAAGTGGCTGAAGGTGGAGAGTGGGAACCAATCAGAATGCAGAAAAGAAATTGCAATATCAGACATTTGTGGCTAGAGACTTTTCCCTGGACAGAACATGCACAGTGACTCCTAGTGACTTTAACTGATCGGGGGCACATTACCATCTAATTAGCATTACGGTTTTGACCCCTAGTGGGTTTTGTGTGAAGGACTCTGTGAAGACACGTGTGTAGAAAGGAAACTGTTATATAACCCCAACCTGTTATGTAACCTGTTGTATGACCCCGACCTGCCAGTCACCCAAAGGAGGGAAGTGGCAACCAATCCCACCCAGGAGAGAGGCGGGACAAAGTAGTGAGCATATTAAAGACAGCATGTGCTAAGCCTTCAGGGTCTTCACTCACGGGCAATGACTCCTCTCCCTCTGAGGCACACCTTCACTTTGAAGTAAACGCCACATATATGGGATTGATTGCTTTGTGTTTGTGATCATTCCTTCATGGGCTCAACTCAGTACCAGTACTCATTCCTGACACTGGGAACCGAGGACCAAGGAATACTGTGGCAGACCTAACGCTACTGCCTCAAACCTAGGGAAGTTTGATTAGAAGGCAGTATGTACTCCCTCACAACATTCTGTCTTGGTGATTGATGACATGGCAATGATTAAATATTTTCAAACTTGGAGTCTTTAATATATTGGTAGTGATCCCTTTAAATAAATCACATGTACGTAATAAGTTAAGGATGTCACTCAAAAATTACAAAGGAAGTCAAAATCTGTTTACAGGACTCATCGGAAATGCAATGTATTCTTGTTATCAGAAATGTAATACCAGATTGCATTTCAAATGTGCTTCTTGAATGACTCTTGTTTTGTTTTGATGATGGCTCTGTCTTAATGAACATAACAACATTTGGTGAGGAAACAGCTACATGTGCTTGCGCAGCTTTCACTGTGTATTATCGTATTGGCTTCCACAGTCACATCTGTACGGCCAAATAATAAATAAACAGCTTGAGAGAAGAAAGATCACAGCCATTCCCTGAGTCGGTCTAATGGACTGTGTGCATATTCTTGGTTTTCAGATCAAATTGAATAACATCTAAATGAGATTATTTTCTTTTATAGAAAAAGACTCCTTTCCACCCAGAATTTCAAGCCATTTTAGTAAAAGAAACTTAGGAAGTTCCATGTTAGCAGTGACCTCTGATACAATATAGTGTAGAGCTTCGAAGTTATAAAATAGAATTTCTGCTCACCTGGAACAGAAATCAGAAACAGGTGAGTTACCTCATAAACTCTCCTAATATCCTGCCGGTACGGTGCCTTTGAGATTTCCCTGGTCTAATCTTGGCCATTTTATTATTTCTTAGTATTTGCTTTATTTATTTATTCAACATATATTTTTAAGAGCCTACTATATGCCAGGTCTGGGAACACCACAGTGATCTGAACTAGATGAAGTCCCTCCCATCAGGGGATTCCCATTTTAGTGGAGGAGAGAATCACAGCCAAATGCCACAGTCCAACATGTCAAACTGCTGAACACATGACATAGGGCAGACCTGCAGCTGGGGATTCAACCTAGACAAGGAGGTCAAGGAGGGACTCTAAGAGGAAGGGATCATTGACTCTGAAAGTATGGAAATTGAAATGCGGTGAGCACCGTGGGTGCAGAGTCCCTGTCTCCAGAAGGAGTGTGGTGACCACAAGGGACAAAAGAGGAACCAGTGTGTGGCTGAAACACAACCTGGGAGGGAGAGCATGGCGCAAGATAAGGTGGAGAGGAAGCAGGAGCCAGAATGGCCAGGCCGTGCTGGTCAGTTTAAGAATTTTGTCTGCATCTCACGAGCAATGGGAAGCCACGAAGGGTTTGAGTCAGGGAGGAGTCATGATGAGCCTTGGGATTTTTAAAGGTGGGTACAGGGAAGACAACAGATTGGAAGGGGGCCAGAATATCTCCTAATAGATCAGCTAGGAGGCTCACAGGCCAGGCAGAAGATGACAGTGGCTTAGACTAGCAGATGGCAGTAGTGGGGAGTTGGATAGATTTGAGAGAATTTCTCCCATCCACTTCCTTTGCCCAACCTGTGCCCTCCATTCTAAATAGCTGTGCTTTTCTCTACATTGATTTTCTTGCCTGCTTAATGCTCCCATCTGCAGCACCAGCTTTTAGTGCTGTGCTTTATAATAAGGGCTCAGTGTATATTTGTGTTATGAATGAGTAGTTCCCACTTTCATTATGCTCTTCCCTGCACCATAAAATTCCTGTAGTTCAATCTGTCCTAGAAGCCTGCCATGCAGGGGAACACATAGAGAGGTCGCAGAACTGGCCCAGGGGCCCCAAGAGCAAAACAAGAGAGTCCCCTTCACCCCATCCTCAAGCCCAAGCCTCAGCCTTCTATCCAGGTGCTAAGGAGAGCCGGGCTGGGGATGAGAGGTCAGGAGAAGGTGGGGACTTGAGGAATGGATTTCATATCTCTGGGCAGAGTTTTCTCCATAACACCTGCTGTCATGCCACTAGCTTCCATGTCTTATACCACCTTGATGTGATTTCCTTAAGTTTTTAGAATCTTTTCCAGACCTCAAATGGACTTTTAACAGTCTAGTAGTCCATTTCCAAGACTATATGATATCCTTAGTTCTATGAGATCACTCATAGCCTAGTAATGACAATGTAAGTAGGAAACATCTTTTTACCTGCATTACCACTTTTGACTCTTACAACAACCCCATAAAGTAGTCAAAACCGGGACCAATTTCCCCCAAAGTGGCTTAAGCATGTAACCAACTCTTTCAGGCGACAGTACAATGAAACATTGCTTGTATGACTAGTTGAGAAGACACAATGCGGCCCCCTAAAGAGACATGGCCAACCCAAGCCCAGGTTTTGCACACTTGGATTGCATCTCATTTCCTCACAAATTCTTCCTCTCGAGAATGTTTGGGTTGCTGTGATGATACTTTAGAAAGTTTAATTTTATCCATTTCATTTAAACAATGATCTAAAACTGGAAATAACATTCACAGCTGTTGTTAAGCATACCCAGCTTCTCCTTATGTCCAGAAAGTCTCCCTACTGCATTTCTCTATTTGAACTACTTATCACAAGGGAGATGTCCTCTTGCACTGATTACAGAGGCAAGCATGGATGGTAGATGGTATAAAGCTGGCTTTGACACTTTCCACACTTTATCTGACTAGTAAAATTGATAATAGAAGCCAAGAATCTTAGAGTCAGAGAGGCCCTTAGTGGACATGCAGTCAGTCCACACTCTTGACATCTTTGTCAATACCAATGGACAGTATATGCAGGTACACGTGTGTGTCCAGAAATGTTACATCTAAGTTGTCCTTTTGGGAGTCCAAAGGCTCATGCCAGTGATGCTGCTGAAAATATTTTGGAAATCATTTCTTTGGGAACCATCTTTAGAGTCAGTTTATAAGCTACAGAAAAAAAGTAATAACTTTGCCTTAAAGAAGTTATGGTTTGTTTTGACCCCAAACAACTTTACATTGTGGGACTAATGACAAATGGCATTTGTCAATAAGCAAATCCACCATCAAGAAATAAAGATTTGCTCCCACTGAGGAGCATCAAGACAATGTGGGTACAGGTGTTGCAGGCCACCAAGGCCCTCCCAAAATGTAACAGCAGCTGCCCTCTGATGGGTCCAGAGCCTCTAAAGTGCCTTCGTGGGAGAGGTCATATTCACTTGGGTGTAGAAGTTCTAGTGCCTCTACTTCCAAAACACATCTGCTGTCATGTCAGAATCACACTTTGGATCTCACTTTATTTCTGCACACTTGTAGGGTTCCAACCACTACTGACATCTTCTTTCTCTGCTCGCTCGACAATGTCTGCACCAAAGAGCAGTCTAGTCTATCACAACAAAGCTTGGTAACAGGCATGCTGAAACTCTTAAGGAATGGTGGCGACGATGATAAAATCCCTGTCTGACGATTTTACTGTCTGTGTTCATTAACATGTGGGAAGTGGCCATGATTACATCAATCTATTTAACTATAAAGATTAAAATATGTGTAACATTTAAAATTGTCCACTGGCAATTAGGCCAGTGTCAGAGAGAGGAAGACGAGTGCAGAAATGTTTGTCTTAGCTAGGAAACCGTGATTTCCAGTCTTATTCAAAAAATAAGAAATACATACCTTCAGAATTTTTCAGAGACCGCATCTCTTCTCAGCTCATCCTATCTCAGCCAAAAATGTATCTTTGGATCCATCCAGTCATTTCATTTTCAAGAATTTTTAAGTAAATAAACTAAGATGTCCATGTTTTATCTAAATGTGTACTTGTCATGGAAATGTTAGTAAGAGTGAAAAAACAAAAACAACAATCCAAATCAAGAGGTTGAATAAAAAAATTATTGTAAGTGCAATACTATGCCACTCCTAAAAATCATGTTTTTGTAAAGAATTTAATGACGAGGGGAAAAGCTCTCTTGCACCTCCATGAGTCTTAAGAAGATAGCCCAGTACACAAGTATCTTTCCATCCAAGTGAGTCACCCTCCTCCTGAGAGCCCACTTCTATCTCAAAATGCCTCAAAAATTTTAATTTATTGAGGTGACAAGTGATGGCACTGAGAAGCGAATGCCATGGACAAAAGATGGTTATTACTCACATTTCCTGAGAGGAGATGGGAACGTGGGGAGGCAACAGGTTTGAGCCGAAGTCAAAGGGGCGAGAGGAAAGGCCTGGAGCCTTTATCATGTTTCCCTGGGAAAGCAAGGCAAGGCAGAGGAAGCTGCTCAGGAATGGCTAAGGGGAGTAAGGTCAGAGCACTAAGAGCAGTCGTCCTTGTCTGGTACCTGGATCTGGCTGGTTGGGGCAGAAGAAATTGCCTCCTGGAGTGTAAGAGGCAGATAAAGGAGGGAGTTCAGGGGGTGGCTCTGGATGGGTCAGTTTGCATATGGAAGGCTCCAAGGTGTGCCCTTTGCTATCTCTAAGAATTAGCTAGCCTTGGGAGGGACAGTCTCTCCCCAGTCAGCAAGACCTCAAATGTCACAGCACCAAGGATACAGAAAATGAAAAAATACAGCTATTATAAGTTCTATAAAGAAGCAGCAGCCCTCAAAGCCTCTGAACCACCAAACAAAGCGCTGCCTTATCCCAGGCGTGCTTGTCTCCTTCTCTAGGAAATTATCAGACTCACTCCACTGGCCTCCGTCATGACACTGGCTCCCCAGCTCCGCGATCTTTTATAAAATGTTTGTAATTCTGATGTGATTTCTAGCCCTGTGCCTTACTGCTGTCCTCACTGGATTGAGGGCAGGACCACCATTCTGTTTGTCATTGTATCTACCACAGTGCCTGATGCAGTAGGTGCTTCAGAGAAAGTGCACCTTTGCAAAGGGGGCAGTTTTGACCAGACCCACCCCTACTGCCAGCTAGTGAATTATCAAAGACCCCGGTACAAGTGCTCTGCGAAGCAGAATGAGCATCAGGGGAATGCGGGTACCCCCCAAAACTGTGGCAAAATTTGTTGGACATATATACATGGGCCTATGCATTCTTCCTGCCTAAAGTTTCAAGGCTTTCAAATACTCTGTCACTCCAAGCACAGTTAAAAACCTGTGTTTAAAATAACTTTGCCAAGTTGCCAGATTACCCAGATCAAATTTAGAGAATTGCCCAGATCAATTTTCAGATGATAGAAAGATTACAGGGCAGGAGGAAGGGCAGAGTTGGGTTCAGTAGAAAGAATACACTTCATGAACGAAACTCAGTCTGAGAATAGGGGGAAGGGGATAAAACCCCTCTCCGCTGGAGAGCCAGGCCAAGGCTCTGGAATCTGTTTTTGTCTCACAGTTGACAGTTGCAGCCACCGAATGGGAACAGATGAGACAGGCGAACATCGTGTGCGATTAGGCCAACATGGAGCCGTTCACATTTGGAGGCTTGTTAGGCAATTTCACATTCTTCTGGAGTTAAGGCAACTGATGGGCTGTAACATGAGACAATCGGTGCCGCTGAAGTGTGAAGGTCCCATGAGAGATGACAGACAGACTGCAGGAACAGTCAGACCAGGGCCTGTGCCTGAGAGCAGACAGTATAAATGTGAGTAATAACACGGTACCCATTTGCAGAACGACAGCCTGTTTCAGCAAACTGACAGTAACAATTTTCCCAAAGTATAACTCTTAACGATTTGGAAGGGAAAAAATGAACTGCATTTTCTTTTTGGTTGTCAATGATAGGTAGAGTGTGTTAAAGTTTTTCCGTTTGGGAAGCAATGGATATTTGGGGGGAAACTGGAAATGTATCAGCATATTTTTTAATCGACTTTCAGGTTTAAAAGCATGAAAAAGTGCAATAGGTAGCATGGGAAATGTCTGTAATGGTTTTCCCTGTACATTCATGAGACTCTGTATCCACCCTCATTCCCTATATCGAGCTAAGTCCTGACTCACTCCGACTCGTGATTTCCATTTCCTCAGCTCTGTTCACCCCTCAGCCCACCCCAGTGTGGCTTCTCTGAATCTGCTTGGGCCAAGTTCACCAATGGTCTTCTTTTGACATCTCAGTTGCAGTTAAAAGATTCTATCAACATAATTTTGCTCCTGGGAACCTGGCAGTCCAGGGAAGAGTTATATTAGGAAACCAACAAATTACTTCAGGCTCATGGAGGACCAGGAGCAAGGGAGGAATAGTAACTTCCGGCTCCAGCAGCTGGACAGGTCGCCCACCCGGAGGGCAGGAGACTCGAGCTGAGGCAGACTCCTAAGGCTGGATCCCCCTGGAAGAGTTGCTGGGGAGCCCAGAGAGACAGAACAAAATAACCATCATTCATAAATGTTAAATGCTGCATTCTTGCACACACGTTTGTTTTTTTTTTTTTTTCAGAGTACATTGACTCCCTCTATGTAAAAGGAGCACAGTTTAATTGAAAGGGTTGTATTTACAAACTTGAGTGAGGCCAGTATCAGGATAGGGTTTTCTATTGCACTCTTTACTCAGTCAGAAGTTATCAGTTTGTGTTTTGAAATCTGAAAATGTCCCTGAGTCAAACAGTCCCATCCAATTGATGTGTAGCTATCTTTGAACATGCTGTTGCCCTTTTCCCCGAGACAATTTCTACTCCTCTCCTTTAGGAAGCCTTACCTATCCCGCCTCTCAAGCTTCGATTGGATGACCATCTTATCTCCTTCTGCTTAACACTGCCTAGAACTTAAAAAGGATCAGTAGGCTGGAGTGAGCTGAGTTTGTCTTGCCTGGCAGACTGCAAAATCATGGGCAATAACAGTGGCCATCTCTATCCCCAGTGCCCAATGCAATGTCTGGCGATGAGTAAGCACTCAATACATTTTGTGGAATGAATGAAAGGAGTAGTATTATTACTGGCCAACAATAGCACCAATTCAAGTTCACAAACATTCTAAAACAAAAGCACTGAACTGTTCAATGAAGTGCAGCATGCTAGTGAAATCACTGAGTTATTATCAGGAACAAAGGTGATTAATGCTTAACATTTAGGACATGCCCAATACAGGAAAAATATAAGTCCTAGAATTAGTTTCATGTCGTTTGTGCTGATGGCAGACATCTGCTAGCTGTCTTCATTTAGCTTCATAGCAGTAGATCACAAGAACACTATTTGAAAGAGTGTCATATTCTTTTATTGAATATTCAATAAAAGTGTAATAAAAATGAAATGCCAGAGTCCATAGGAAGCATTGTACACTCTCATTATTTGTTCCACCTTAAAGTAAAATCCTATTTTAAAAGCATGTCTTCAGTTCTAATCTCCCCAACTGTGCTCCGTGCTATGTGATACAGACCTCCTGGTTCCTCCAGATAATGAGTGTTCTTCCTTGGCAATATGAGAACCCCTGTATTTCATAAAACCACAATCTGCCAGAAACAGGAGAACTAGGTAATACGTTCTTGAGAAGAGTTGATGTTATTGGTCTTGGCAAGGAGAGAGTAGAGTGCAGACCCAGAAGTGGGCACCCAGGAGTAATAAATAAATAAGTGCATAGAACAGACCAGGATCAGTCAGTTCTCTGCACCCCAACAGATCTCTCGCCCACTGTCCTAGCCTAGTGGGGTGGGGTCCATGGAAAGAGTCCTTTGATCTCTCTGGCTTCTCTAAGGTTCCCTACCCTACCTCCAAAAGCACTTCACCTTTCCTTCTACCTCTCCGACAAACCCTGTAGGTTTTCCTGAGCAATTACTCTCTTGAAAAACCAAAAACAGAAGAACTAACAGGCTGCTTCTCCTAAATCAAGGAAGTGCAGAGCCAGTTATTTGCATGAAGGGGAGGACAGAAACAGAAAAGATGTACCAATTAACATCTCAATATAGATCACAAAACACACATAAGTACACAGAGAAGGATAAGTGTTATATGTGGGGCTGTTACTAGTAGTGAAGAAGCCGACTCAACACAGAGATGCTGTGAGCATGTGGAATCTGAACCCTGCGAGCCTTCTCTGGGCTTCTCTTGAGTGGCTCACACACATGGTGGTCCTTGCTAGCAGGATTAGGACTGAAGCTCTCGCCTTGGCTGCCCACTGTAATCAATCCAATTGCCCAGCTCTAGAAGGTATCTGCCCCTACCACCCCTCTTCAGGAAGCAGAAATGAAGCCCTTCGTGAGTCACAGGCTTGACAGATCCTTCAGTGAATGACAGCGACAGGAAGAAGGCTAATTGCTGAGCAGAAACAAGGAACACGTTAGCCAGAGCCCAGCACTGCCACACTCTCCTCTGCAGACTAACACAAGTGACTCCAACAATCTCACCTTGATTGATTGATTGATTTTTAATAGACACATTGCAATTGTATGTATTTATGGAGTACAATTTGATGTTTTGCTACATATCTGTGTGGTATAATGGTCCAGTTAGGATAGTTAGCGTATCCATTACCTTATGCATGTATCATTTGTTTGTAGTGTGAACATTCAAAAGCCTCTCTTCTACAGCTATTTTGCAATATACAATATTTTACTGATAACTGTAGTCACCCTACTGTGTGAACACGAGAATTTGTTCCTCCTATCTAACTGTGACTTTGTTCCCATTGACCAACCTCTCCCCATCTGCCCCTCCTTTCTCTTCTACTCTCACCTTGATTTTTTAAGGAAAATGTTAATCGTGGGGGAGGGAGCTGTTTTTGAATCCATCTGCTTTTGCTTCTCAAACTGCCAGATGATTTAATCATCTTCTTTAATAAGCTGTGAAGAGCTGACCTTTAGAAGCCTCCTGCAAGTAGGAATGTTTAAAAGCAAATGCTTTCCAAGCACCAGCAGAAGTAAATGCTATCCATTCACATCCTCTGCTCTATGGAATTGGCTACAATCCTGGGTCAAGTGTGTGGGCGACGGATGCATTTTATGAGGCATTCATGAGGTGCCTCCTCTATGCCCTGCTCTCTAGTTGGTGCTGTTGCATACTCTAGCTCATGAAATCTCCCAGGTAGGGATCATTATCCCCACTTCATAGATGAATCTTCCGAAACTCAGAAAGTTTGAGTAGCTCTCCCAGGGTCACAAAGCTTATTAGATCCCACTGGGCAGGAGTCACACAAGTCTGTCATAATTACAGCAGCTAACCTAATGCACTCAGGAGACTCTCATTGAAATTGTGAAGCTGGCTATTTTCCTCGTCCCTTTCTTAGCTCTGCAGATCCTCTGCCCGCATCAAACTTTAGCAGTTATGTCCCCATAGAGGTGGGAACATGCCCAGCCACCTGCAGCCTAATATGCCTCTGGCCAAAGTTCTCATTCATCAGTTTAAAGTAAGCAGGACCAACTTGAGAGCCAGTGACTCTACTTCATTGGGTCCCTTTCAGGCGCTGGTTGCCTGTGCCCTATTCCACCCTCACCCCCATTAAAACCTGAAAGTGCTTCATCGTGAACTCATCATAGCACAAGTATCTGAGAGTTAGCACTGTGAGTGCTTTTGATTTTTCCTAATATAACTCCTTCCATTTTAATGAAGGAAAATTAAGACACACAAGTAATTAAGACACCAAGTGGGTTGGTGACAAAGCCAGGAGATGAGGCCATTCTCCCCTACCCCAGCCCCTTACTGTGCGGTCACACCATCCTGCTCTTAGATGGACGCAAAAGCCACTGTGTCCACTCTCCCAGGACACCCACGTTCTCCCCATTATCTTTATACCTGGGATAAGGGACCAGACTTGGTTTATTTTAAAGGAAATTTCTTGCATCAGCCATCAGTGGGAGAAGTGTTTGCCTCTAAATCACACTGTTATGAATCTTGTGTCTTTACTGCTGCGTCAGTGTGGAGCATTTCTGGAGAGGCTGTGGGGCAAGGCAGGACTGGAAGGAATGGGCCTGCACCCCACCTGGGGCTGCCGGGCCAACCCTATTCCTGGAGCTTCTGACTGGAACATTTTAAGTCCTGATGTCACCCAAACAGTGGCCACACGACCCCACTACCAGGTCCCAGGCTGAATCTTACCTCTAGCTCCAGTCCTGTATCCGCCCAGAAACTTCTGCACACTTGCAGGCAGAGCCTGGCCTTTACCTCTCAGCCCCATACGCTTCCATCCTTAATTAGCAGGAGGTAAAAGATGCACAAAGCAGGATGTGTTGCTCAAGAAGGGGGAAGCAGGGAAGGGGAGGGATGGCTCAGAGCCTGCAGGAGCCACAGTCCAGGGCCAGAGAAAACAGGAGTCTTGAGAAATTGCACCCTTTGAGATGCTGAGGGTTTTACTTGCAATAAGTGTGTGTGTGCACGCACATGCATGCATGCATTGGAGCCTCTATGATATATATGTGATATATATGTGCATATGTGTCTGTGTGTGTGTGTGTGTGTGTGTGCGTGTGTGTGTGTCGGAGGAGTTGTGTATGTGTCCATTTGTGTGCGTGTCCGATGAGGGTGAGACTAAATGGTAGTGGGAAAAACTGCCGATCAACCCTAATGCCGTTATAGTAGAAAAGCACTAACAATCATGAAAAAAGAAATCCCCCGAAAAGTGGTGTGAATGTGTGAAGCCACAGGGTGGGTGCTAGTGGAAAAGGCAGACTCCTGCTTTGGAGCCGATTGGGTCAAACCCTGTAACATGTGGGCTATTTTATTGGGTCACAGTGACACATACGTGAGTCTGTGCTGGGTCTAGCACACAGTGAGGGCTCAACTTCTGTTGACCCTGCACGTGCTGTTGGGCAGGGGCTGAGCCGGGAAGGAAGAGGACACATCATCCCCTATCCCCTTAGACCCAAACAAGGAAGACATCTGCTAATTTAAAATTTAAAATTCTTACAATCTGTGCCTCTTAAAATCTCAGAAATTCACTAAACAAACTCTCAGGGGCAAACTGAACCTGCTCCTTCTCCTAAGAAGATTGTAGCAGCTGTTGGTGATGGCCTTAGGAATCCCAAAGAGCCCACCCAGTGCAGTCTGTGCAAAAGCCTAGGAACTCGAGGCAGCTAGCAGAAGAAAGCCCTGCAGAGGGAAATACAATTCTTAACAATTACTGCTAACTATGCTGTGAAGGGGAGAACACTCTTTCAATTACCAAATGTCAGCTCTAATCTCCACTTATGAGTGTTGGAAATAAAACGATGCAATAATTATACAATCTGTGGGAAAACTGACAAATATATTCCCAATACAAATGATTTATCGAGCCTGCCCAGCCACAGTCTGGCTTCACTTCTTAATGGAAGCTATAAAAACAGTGCCCTGTGCTTTGAAAATCATGGTGATTTCTGACAAACCACTGATTAAGCAATAGATGAGGCAAGCATTTGGGAAACTCTAAAATAACTCTGGTTTGTTGGACATCTTTTGAAAATAATGGTCTATCTGCCTAGGTGGCCTATTAAAGAATCATATAATGGTACGTCAGAAAGGACCCTTTACAAATAAGGCCATTTCAGAGATGAGAAGAGTTTAAATGTCATGCTAAGGGTGTGCAGTGGTAGAGCTGGAATGAAGCCCAAATGCCCCACTTTCCAGTCTTTTCCGTGATCCCCCATAGCCTGACCTATTAACAAGGTATAATCAAATGTCAACCACTGACCTCTATTACTTCCCACTTGAAAACTAAGCCAATCAGTATGTTACTGTCACCAAGAAAGTGATCATTTGATAAATTAATGTCTTAGGTAATAAAGAAATAATAAAAAAAAAATCTACTCTTGGGCATAAAATGGACAGGAAGAGATAAGTGAGAATCAGAGGGCCTGCGTGGTGCATTTACCCAGGAAGAGGCTTGCAGTAGGGCAATATGGTTCTTCTCTAGTGGAGTCACTGAGGATTTTCAAATACCTTAATAGTAAAAGGAAAGTTATCTAGAGGTGCAGAAGATTGTAAAGTTAAGGCTATGAGAAAAGCAAGCAGATTGAGGAAGCAAGAAATCATAGAAATAGAAAAGCAACATGGCAACAAAGATTTGGAATAAAAGAGAGCATATTCTTAAGTCATGAGAAGTGTGTAGGTTAATAAAATAAACTTATACATCATTATGAATTTGCCAATTACTGGTGGTAATCCTAAATCATAATTTGTGCTACTTGCTTTCTCATTTCAAGTAAATAATTGAGGCTTCCTGAAGGAATGATTATTAAATTATTTTGGATGACAGATTCTTTGAAAATTCAGGCCGGGCGCGGTGGCTCATGCTTGTAATCCTAGCACTCTGGGAGGCCGAGGCGGGCGGATCATTTGAGCTCAGGAGTTCGAGACCAGCCTGAGCAAGAGTGAGACCCTGTCTCTACTAAAAATAGAAAGAAATTGGCCAAATAACTAAAAATAGAAAAAATTAGTGGGACATGGTGGCACGTTCCTGTAGTCCCAGCTACTTGGGAGGTTGAGGCAGGAGGATCGCTTGAGCCCAGGAGTCTGAGGTTGCTGTGAGCTAGGATGATGCCA
>CAUYSK010076265.1:0-31775 GCA_963575035.1 Avahi laniger
ATGTCTGAGAAGATTTTCTCAGGAGCTAGAAGATGAGAACTGTGTCTCCACTGTTCATCACTGTCTCCTTATTCAAGCTACTTAACCGTACTGCACCTCCATTTTCTCATTTATAAAATGGAGATCATTTTCACTTACTTCTATTTTCTTTTCTTTTTTTCTTTTTTTTTTTTTTTTTTTGAGGCAGAGTCTTATTCTGTTGCCTGGGCTAGAGTGCCGTGGCATCAGCCTAGCTCACAGTAACCTTAAACTCCTGGACTCAAGCGATCCTTCTATCTCAGCCTCCCAAGTAGCAGGGACTACAGGCATGCCCCACCATGCCCGGCTAATTTTTTCTGTATGTATTTTTAGTTGTCCAGATAACTTCTTTTTATTTTTTTCAGTAGAGACAAGGGTCTCACTCTTCCTCAGGCTGATCTCAAACTCCTGAGCTCAAACGATCCATACAACTTGGCCTCCTAGAGTGCTAGGATTACAGACATGAGCCACTGTGCCTGGCCTTCACTTACCTCTAGAGGACAGCTGTTGCTGGCCCATTTTCACTCTCTCCATTTTCTTATAGCAACAGCTTACTTTTCTTTGAAGAAGCCACTCTATTATGTGAATTTTACTGAGGCCATTCCCATCCCCCCTGCCTTCAAGGTCAGGTGTGTCACACAGGCGTGGCCAGTTAGCACATTCCATCCCTCTGGCAGATATGACTGGTTTTAGCATGAACACATGATGCAGATCAATCCAGTAAAACTCAACCTCGGGATTTTTAGTGGAATCCTCAGTCAAGACACCTTCTTTTTCTGTGGGGTTTCCAAGCTGGGAGAATGAAGAGCCAGAGGATGCTACCTCATGGGAAAGAGCCTGTCAGAGAGCAAAACTGGCACACAGGAAAGAAAACTTTCAAATAAAATGATGATACTGAAACCTGAAGTGTAGGTTTGTGAAATCAACCTATAGCCCCTAGGACAGGATCATGCACAGATGCTCAATAATGATTTATTAGTAGAGTCTATAAGGATATTTTGGATCCTGTGTTGCTCAACTCTTAGAAATGCTACACTGTATTTTGAAAATTGGTTGATCTTCTTGTAGAGTGAAGCCATCAGGAGTATCCATCCACCTCCAAGGGTTCCCTGAAACTTTGGGAATAAGAAACTTCTGTCAATAAGAAACTGTGTGAGGCAGGCTATACACCTTGACTTCATCATCTGTGAAAGAATGATAATGACAGTTTCTAAACTTTTTTAAGGATGGTTGTGTGAATTCAGCGAGACAATGAGAGGGAAGTGGTTATTTTCCATTTATCAGTTTAAGCTGAGCATTGTCTGTTCCCTTGCTAAAGCAACATTGGCAGTCCACGCTTTGGAGCCATTTCTGGAAAGAAGTTCTATACAAATAAAATTAATACAGCACATCAGACCCGCTATGGCCATTGTTACATATCACTCTAAATGCCATTCTGTTTATTCTTGTCATCCTAGAGCATTTGATTCTAATTTACCCATTTAAATATTTCCCATCCAGTAGTCCTAGTGCAAGCAAAACTCCCCATTAAGTTTAATAAAAGTTTTAAATGTAAAATATTGTTAGGAAGTGGCTGATATTTTATTCATCCTGCTGATAATTGTTTTAAATGTTTTAATTATTCCCATTGGTGTCCCATGGCTGGTTAAGGGGGAAAGATAATTTATTCATCAAAATAAAATATTTTACAATATAAAATGAAACTGATAAATATTAAATAATAAACTCTCCTAGAATTTTTTCCCTAAAAATTGGGGACCCTATACATCACTAATTATACATTTCAGAACAAGCTGGTTTGTAACAGAATAATAATGACAATGACAATGAAAGAGAAGTCAGTTGTATTAACTTGGTTTTGTGACACATTATAACTTATGTTACTTTTCCATAAAAACAAAATAAAAATAATTACTCAACCCCAAATCACTGTCTTTAAATTATAGTTGATTTTATAGTGGCTTATTTCTCTCTCATAGATTTTTCAGTGTTAGTTATTACTGTTTTTTAGCTGAGAGATTTGAGGAACCTGTGCTTATGGCTCAAATATCCAATCTAAATTTGGTTCTCTGATAGCAATGGATGGATGACTCACCTCTCATAGCAATGATGGAACTTGGATCATCGTGTCAATCACAGATAGTGGATTAGATGTCTGGCCCCAAATAATAAAACTCTGCACCAAGAGATAGTACTATCTCCTTCCCTTAAATAACAATCCTTATTTCTAGCTGGTAGAAGAATTTCATCATCAATAATTGATCAGTGTGACAGAAAATCTGTTGTTGGTAAAGCATGTTTAAAATTATATTATTCAATCGTTTTCATCTCAGAGACACTTTCCATCTGTTCCTCAAATCCAATGCACATTGCAAGACACAGGTCCATTTCATGCAGCAACTGATTACCATTATCTTTTAAATTTGCTTTATGTGGCAAGAGCAAAGGCAAACCTTCTCTTGAGTGTTTCATGTTCTATATTTTACACTTTGATATTAAATTAAATGCAGAGTCAATATGACATCCTGCTTTCGGTATAGCGCAAAATGGTTTGAAGCTCATTGTAATAAGGACAGGACCTGGCAAAGGTGCACTGTCAATATAAACATGTTTATTTTGCACAGTGGAAATGAACAAAGAGAAGTTCATAATATTAATATAAGAAAGCAGATCATTGGTCCTGAAAGAAACTCTTAGGATGCTCTGCTCACTCTGTTTCTGGCTAGAGATTTGTCAAGAAAGGTACTATGGCAAAAATTGCATCATGTGGACCAAGTGACATTTTCCCTTAAAGGAAATCCTGCTGACTAAGTTCTATGCAGACAAAATGGTTTTGTTTCTCCAATAAAGCATATGAGGGGTATGAATGTCTTTGGCATCATTGCAGAGGTGTTAGGTGTATCACAAGCCAACTGGCAACGGAAAGAGAAAACGCCAGATCATTCTGGCATGGTGCAGGCAAGATGTAATCATTCTGAAACCATGTGCAAGGTTGAGCTCTATTTTTAGAAGCATTTGTTAATTAGAGTCAAAGTGGGCTGGGGATTCCAGGTGGAAAATCAAATGGTCTAATTAGATGGGAATGTAGAACAGAGTAAGGAAATAAACACCAGATTGAGAGGCAGCCAATTCAAGTGCTGGATCCTACACTGCTGCTAAGAAGCTCTAACCCTTAGCAGCTCAGTTGGCCTCTGAGTTCTCATCTACAAAAGGACGATCTCTGAAATACTTTCTTGCCCTAAGTTCCTGCTTACTCTGACATTCCCTGAAGCAATCATCAGAATCTAATTTATCCCTGTATCTTAGTAAAAGAAACTCAATAATTTAGAACTACATTTCCCAATACAGTAGTCTCATTGGGTATTTAAATGTAAATCTAAATTAATTAAAATTAAACAAAATGAGAGCCTACTTCCTCAGTCCCACTAGTCGTACTCCTACTGTTCAATAGCCACATGTGGCTGATGACTACTGTATTAAATAGCACAGATTGGTTGGGCACAGTGCCTCACACCTATAATCCCAGAACTTTGGGAGGCCGAGGCAGGAGGATCCCTGGAACCCAGGAGTATGATACCAGCCTGGGCAACCTCACAAGACACCACCTCTACAGAAATTTTTTTTAAATTATCCACGTGTGGTGATGCACGCCTGTAGTCCTAGCTACTCAGGAGCTGAGGCAAGAGGATCACTTGAGCCCAGGAGTTGGAGGCTGCAGTGAGTGCACCATTGCAGTCCAGCCTGGGTGATAGAATGAGATTCTGTCTCTTAAAAATAAAATAGTGCAGATTATAAAAAATGTCCATTATCACAAAAAGTACTGATTTATAAAGACTGTTTTCCACTCCCTAGAGTCTGGTGGCACTCTGTAGGTGTTTGTGAAATGAATAAGTGAAAAGACAGGAGACAAATAAAGCCAATGTTAATGTCAGTCCAAGAAAAAGCTACAAGTAAAAAGAAATCTGAAAAATTATGATGTGTATTGAACATGAAAGGAAACTGTGCTCTACATCTGGACTTCTATGCATAGTTAAGCTTTTTGCAATTTAAGAGAAGGAAGCTGGAAGTGGAGAATAGATAAAGACAAGCACCTATAATGTATAGTTTTATGTGTTGACTTGAGTAGGCTATAGAACCCAGTATTTAGTCAAACACTAATCTAGGTGTTGCTGGGAAGGCATTTTGTAGATGTGTTTAACATCTACAATCAACTGACATTAAGTAAAGGAGATAAACTCTCAATAATGTGAGTGGCCTTCATCCAATCAGTTGAAAGATATTAAGAACAAAAACTGAACTTTTCCAGAGAAGAAGAAATTCTGCCTCGAAACTGCAATGTAGAAATCCCGCCTGAGTTTCCAGCCTGCTGGCTTGTCCTATAGATTTCAGATTTACCAGGCCCACAATCATATGAACAAATTCCTTAAAATAAATCATATCTGTATGTGTGTATATATATAAACACACATGTATGTGTACATATGTATGTATAATTTATATACTCATATCATATAAGAACATATATTACATGTGTGTGTGTTCTATTGGTTTTATTTCTCTTGAGAACCCTCACTGATAGATATTTTGGTACCAGAAAGTAGGGTGCTGCTATAAAAAATACCTAAAAATGTGGAAGTGGCTTTAGAATTGAGTAATGAGTAGAGTCTAGAAGAGTTTTCAAGTGCGTGATAGAAAAATCCTGGATTGCCTTAAAGAGACTCTTGGTAGAAATATAAATATTGAAGGCAACTCTGGTGAGAGTTCAGAAAGAAGTGAAGAGGATAGTAGAGAAAACTTCTGTTGTCCTAGAGAATGTATATATTGTCATGAACAGAATGTTGCTAGAAATATGAGGCGCTTCTGGTGAGGTCCCAGATGGAAATGAGGATCATGTTATCAGAAACTGGAGGAGAGGTCATCCTTGTTATAAAGTGGCAGAAAACTTGACTGAATTGTATTCTTCTGTTGGGTGGAAAGTAGAATTTGTAAGCTATAAAATTGGATATTTAACTGAGATTTCCAAGCAAAGTGTGGAAGGTATAGCCAGTTTTCTTCTTGCTGCTTATAACACATATGAAAGAAAAGAAAGAAATTAAATGCCTGTCAGAGAGAGATAAGATGGCTGACAAGAGACATCCACTGCCAGGTCATTTCAGAAAGAAGGAAAAGTTTTAGATGAAAAAGGAAAAAAAAAAAAAAAAACCATAGATCAGGTGTAAATCTGAGGGAAAAATACCCAAACCTACCAGAGATTCCACGGGAAGAAGTTGTGGAGCAGAACAAGAATGAGCAAGGTATTGATTGGCAGAGACCAACCCCTCCAGAGGCTTGGTCTTCAGCAAAAAGGGTAGGTGGGGTGGTTCGTTTCTCCCTCCCTCACATCTCTAGCAGTCAGCAGGCTCCCAAGCTGCTGGAGAGCATTTCTACCCTAACAGCCCAAAAGCTGCTGCAGCCAGTGAACTGGGAGCTTCTTGAGGACAAAGCATCAGGCTGCCAGCTCCCCCTCCTGGGGTTGCTTCCCATTCCACGGAGCCGAGCCAGGATGTCAGGTACCAAATGGCTTCTCCACCCACCATGTGCCTTTGTCCTCCCCAGGAACTTCAGGCCCTCAGGTTTCGTCTGGCTCGTTCCCACACAAACATTTCCCAACTCTGGCCCAGACTGTGGGAGCCACAGGGGACAGTGGGTCCCAGGGGATCTCTGTGACCCCAGAGGCTGGACATTCTGGGCAGGCTGCCTTCCAGGGAGAGGGACAGAGAGGATCAGAGTGCCAGCTTTCCTCCATCCAGACTCTTTTCCTCCCCATCCCCTCCCCTGCCCATGGCTGCTGAGGGAGACGATTGAGACAGGGCTCTCAGGAGCGGCTGCTTCCCCTCTGTTGGTGCATTCACCACACCAAGACCTCCACAGAGAGGGGGGATCAAACCTTCCCTCTTAAAAACCTGCAACAGACTACAGGATGCTCAGACTGTGAGCTCCCTGCTCACTGGCCCTCCTTGGTGCTGCTTGCCCAGCTGCTCCATCAGAGCAGGGCACACTCCAAAATGGAGGGACATCAAACTTGCTTGAGCATTGCATAAGCAATTCCATGTATACCATGGAGTACTACTCATCCATAAAAAAGGACAAATTAATGCCTTTTGCAACAATTTAGATGGGACTGGAAACCATTATCTTAAGTGGGATATCTAAATAACGGAAAAACAGATAACACATATACTGGCTATTAAATTAGAACTAACCAATGAGCACACATGTGCACAGAGTGAGGTAAAACTCAGTGGAAATCAAATAGGAGGGCAGTGGGAGAAGATGGGCAAAAACCTACCTAACAGCTACAGTAAACACTATTTGGGTGATTGGCACACTTATAACCATGACTCAAGCTTTACAATAGTGATCCATATAATGAAAAACATTTGTACCCCTTTAATATTTTGAAATTAAAAAAAAAATCTGTCAAACAAAAATGAAACCAGAACTTGATGATTTGGAAAATTTTCAGCCTATCCATATTGCAAAAATATGATAAAACATGTTCTGGAAGAGAATACCAAGGAACTTTATAATTGGACAACCTTTTGCAGAAGAGATTAGGCATATGACTTATGCATCCAACCAATAATCTCAGCAGAAACCAGAACAGAGATGAGATATCCAGGAAGACTCTGTGGAGACACTTTGTGTCTAACAAGCATGGATACCCTTGACATACACTAGGCAGACAAGGTTTTTGAGAATGTTATATCACTAAAAACTGCAGCTTGGACTGAAGAGGATGGAGATGGGATGAAGTGAAGAAGGCTGTTGGACTTCCAGGACTCTACAGGCAGAAAACAGACTGATGGAGATAGCTGGAAATGTGCGTTACTCTTCAGGGAAAGGAGAAGATGACTCTGAGGGCACTGAGGCAGAGCCAGAGGCTGAGAGCACAGAGCTGCCACCCCTGTGGGCCAAGAAGAGAGACTCATGCCTCAGGCCCAGAAGGCAGAACATCACACCACACAGGAGTATTCTCAGTCCTTGAAACCTAATGGGACTTAGGTCTTGCTGGGTTGCAAACTTGTTTGGGATCCATGATCCCCTTTTTCTTCCAGTTTCTCTCTTTTGGAATGGAAATGTCCACCTATGTCTGTTCTATCTTTGTATTTTAGAAGTAAATAACTTGTTTTCTAGCTTCATGAATACACTGATAGAGAGCAATTTTACCTCAGAATGGACCATACCCAGAGTCTCAGCCATACCTGATTTAAATGATGTAGAATGTGACATTTGGGATTTTTTGAGTTAATTATATTTAATGAGATTTTGGATTTAGAGGTGATGCTGAAATGGGGTAAGCCTCTTGGGAACGTCAGGATGGAGGGAATGTACTTTGCACACAGGGAAGACATGAACTTTGCGGGGAACAGAAAGTGGGCTGTATTGAGTTGAATGGTGATGTCTCTCCAAAATTTATGTCCACTTGGAACCTGGAAATGTGTTCTTATTTAGAAATAGGGTCTTTACACTTGTAATCAAGTTGAGATGAGTTGTATACTACATTGGGTTGGGCTCTTAAGTCCAATGATTGGTGTGCTTATGAGAAGAGAGACATTTGGATACAGAAACACAGACACACAGAGAAGAAGGTTATGTGGAGATTGAGGCAGAAATTGGAACAATGCCACCACAGCAAAGGATTGTCAAGGATGGCCAGCAACCATCACAATAAAGGAATAAAGAGGAATCCTTCCTCAGAGTCTTCAGAGGGAGCATGTCTCGCTGATGGATTGATTTCAGGCTTCTAGCCTCCAGAACTGTTAGAGAATAAATTTCTGTTACTTTAAGCTACCCAGCTTATAGCGATTTATTATGGAAGCCCTGGAAAACTAATACAGAACCCAAGGTAACCAGGGTGATGAAAGAGAAACTGCCAAATAAAAACTGACCAACAACATTAGATCTTTTTTAAGCCAGAAAGGTAAATGATAAGAAATAAATAAATTGTGTAATAAAGATTTATGGAAGGATAAATACTTTAGGCAACTCATTCATTTAATTTAAAAGATGTCCCTTAGAGCATGAAGCAGATATATTTAAGACAAATGAATTGAAGCATAGAACCACTTCATACCACAGAATAGTAAATTTACGGAAAATTTCTTATCAAAAGAAGGCACAGGCTGAGAATCCAAGCAAATTCTGAAGGGGCTTACATAAATTCATTGATCTGTAAAGATAAGAGGATTTTTTAAAAATATCATTATGACTTTTAAAAAATAAAACAAATGGGGGTCCAGTCTGAAAGCCCATAACTCAACAGTCACATAACACCTGTGCAGAACACAGCATGGGAAGTCTGTGTTCTCAGATACCATATGTCCAAAAAAAGGGAAATGTTATTTTCAAAATGTATTACTCTAAAATTACACTTTTCCAATGTGTTCAATGGCTGATGGTAAGCATTATATAAATAAATACACCTGAGCCAGTCTCACTTAAATCGGTCTCTTGGCTACAGGACTGATGTAGTTTGGATATTTGTCCCCTCCAAATCTCATGTTGAAATCCGGTGGGTCCCCAATGTTGGAGGCGGGGCGTAAAGGGAGGTGTTTGGGTCATGGGGACATCCTCCCAGCGATGAATGAGTTCTCACTCTGTTACTTCCTGTGAGAATTGATTGTTAAAAAGAACCTAGCACCTCCCTCCTTTCTCTCTTCCCTTTCGCCTTTGATCTCCACGCGGCTCCTTTTCACCTTCTGTCATGAATGGAAGCAGTCTCAGGCCCTTACCAGAAGCAGATGCTGGTGTTGCCTTGCTTCTTGTACATCCTGCAGAACTGTGAGCCAAATAAACCTCTTCTCTTTCTTTATAAACTTCTCAGCCTTGGGTGTGCCTTCATAACAACACAGACTAAGACAGTAACTTCGCTATGGTACTTAAATATGCTTACACGCACTGAGACACTCTAATAGGAAAATATTGTGTGTGTAACAATCTCAGAATTATTTCTCCATTGAACCTCCTTTTCATAGAGCATATTTTAGTGTGCAAGATAAAATTCAAATGTAAGGTTCTAAAAAGATGCTCTGATCTTTACTTGGAGGTCTCCACTAAAGTAAGCAAACACTTTATCTTATCTTTCTGTTCTTCAGGTATATGAGTTTAGGAGTACAGGAAGGGGACTGGAATAATTTTTTTCTTAACTGCAAAGAGAGTTAAATATAAGGTCTAAGATTAAAAACTGTCTGGCAATGCCTATCATTCATTCACCATCCATCCATTCACTCTTTGATCTATCCATTCTCCTAAATTTCGCTGTACATACAGGATTAGGTTTGAACTTGTTCATACTCTAAAAGAGTGGTATGTTTAGTTCTGGGAAAGGACACTGCAGAACAAAGTGGAGACATTAAGAAGGGTTTGGAGGGTAGTTGCATTCGTGCGTTAGAAGACTGGAAAATGACACTTGTGCATAAATATTTCATTAAATTATCTAAATTATTCCAGGGGGGAAAAAAGAGGAAAAAAGCCTAATCTAGAAGAGATTCCTTGAACAAATATTGATAGTGAGTAGCTACTATGAAAAGGCAGTGAGCTATTTTGGATCTACGCCCTGCAATACAGTGGGGGGAAAACACAGGACACAGGGTCAAGGGGCAGTTTGTGTTGGGGTCTCAGAGTCTCAAAGAGGAGCTAGGGAAGGTGGTGGATGTGTGCTTGGAAAATAAGACTTTGACGCACCATCCTCCCCAAACCAAGTTCTCAAAATATCTTTATGGAGGAAGGAGGAGACAATTGAAAGAGCATGGTTTATATGTGTCTTTTCCACTACGGGATTTCTCAAGCCACTCAACATCCTACATCCTTTGTTTACTTTAGTGGATGGGTATTATTTATTATTATATTTATTCACTACATAATAACATACCCATCCACTAAATTTTTTTAAATATTAAATTACATATATATAAAGAATTTAATGAAATATATAAAAATCTATGGTACAGTACCTGAGATAGAGTAGGCAAATAGTAAATAAGTATTATTTTATATTGATACAAAATGGGTTGTCAATATGCATTGATAGGCAATACAGTATGTTTCTTATGGGTGTGGTGCCTTTGGACTACCTGGCTCACCTTTTGTTCCCATCACTTACTAGCAGTGTGACCTTCAGGAAGTCATTCAGCCTCTCCAAACCTCACTTCCCTTATCTGTAAAATTTGTGTATATCAATAGTACCTACCTCACTGGATTATAGCCAAGATTAAATGAGAATCATTATGTAAAGCATATAGTTCAATGTATGGCTCTAAAACAATCCTCAATAAATATTACCTCATTTAATGATACAATACTTAGAGTTTACTATTTTATAAATAAGAGCTTTGGTTGATCAGTGCATGTTCATTCTCCTAAAAAAGACGGATGATATTTAGCTAGTTGGTTAGTGTATGCTTATTCTTCTAAAAGATACTGATGATACTTAGCTAGCAGGGATCCTATTTATAATTATTTAGGTAAAATTTGTAGAAAGCCCATCCATTTGACATTCTACAAACTGGTGCCTCTCCTACAAGTTTCCATCCATTTTTGTCATAAAGCTTTCTTTAAAATACCTCAAGTGATGACTTGTGGTTACCAGTTATTCTCTTTATTTTTGGTTGATTTTTCCTAGACTACAGATGGGAAGCTGTTACCTCTCAGTCTTCTATGATATCAGCTAAACTATATTTTCTTTAACCAAAATGTCTATTTCTTGTGGTATAAAGCAGCATTGAGACTGGAAGGTTTGGTGTCTGGAGTGAGACGACACAGTGTAATATTTGACAAGTTACTAAACCACTCGAAGCCTCATTTTAAAACAAGGGAAGGTGACATTGTAGCTGAGACATGAGACCTGAATAATAAGAAGCCAGCCATTCAAAGATCTCAGGTAGGATTGAGCAATGACTAATCTAGACAAAAGAAACAGCAAGTGCAAAGACCCTCAGGAGAGAACAAAAATTGTTTGAGAAAAAAAAATGGTTTGACTATAGGCATTCCATAGCTGAAAGTTTAGAAGGAAAGATACATATCTTATATTTTATATTAAGCTTCTCCTATTCCTAGCATGTGGCTTAATTTGCTGATAAATTGAATATCTCTTTGCTAGAATTCATCCCTAAAGTGAATCTATTTTCTGATATTCTTAACCATATGCAATCATTTTCCACTAAATCTCTGCATCCAACTAATTTCACTGTTTGGTGTCTCTGTTTTCTAACATTGTAACAGGAAATTATTATGACAGTCCCTTAAAAGCATTATACATTATCACCTATTTCCCCAGAAGCTATTTATCCATTCCATTCATTGCTCTGCTCAGAACTTCCTCCAGTTCACCTTTATCTTTCTTCTGCTGAGTTAACAAAATGGAATAGCCTTTTCTCTAAGAACAGTATTACCAGAGAACAGAGGGACAATCTCCCCTACATGCTGCTACTTGGTATTTTTTGTGGCACATCCCAGTCTGTTTGTTTTCTGTCACTGGATTCCATTACAAAATCAAATCTGTTTTTCTTCCCACTACTCCCATGCCATTCTTGTGGGCAGCTTTTCAGGATTTGTCTTGCCCACTTAATGTCTGTTTCAGATATCCTCTCCCCAGGCGATATTGCACTTTTTTGAGTTGAATCTCAACTTCAACTCTGCCCATACTTTCTGTCATTTTATGTCTGGAAGCATTTCTCAATTATTTCTGTGTTCAGCAGTGTTTTAGGGAATCCAGCCAACTGTGAGCATCTAATCCTAAATGAATAGAATCACAAATTCTTAACTGTGATGTTCCCAGGGCAAAAGTCCAGTAGAAAGGCAGTTCTTCCTGAGATGGGGTGAAGGCCAGAGGCAGAACATTTCGAGAACAGGACTCCACGCTTGTTGGACTGTGAGCCTGAAGGTCTGGATTTTGGTGGTGACTCTACATTCCAACTGGCCTTCAGCCAGACATTTCCCCTCTCTGGTGTTCAGTTTCATCTTCTATAAAACAAGGACAAGAACTGTTCATGATTTTCAAACTTTTTTTAAGGCCAGAAATTTTTCAAAGACACATTTATATGTAACTCCAGTTGAATTTATTGGACAAAAATGGCACTGTTGGAATTTGGAATTGAGGACTTCTCAGTGCAGCCATCTGCTCATCCCCTGTGTATCCCCCCATGAATCACTGGGAACCTCGAAATACAATTGATAAACCTTTGGACTAGATGACCTGTAGGCCCATTTCCACTCTATCTGTAAGTAATGGGTCGTAGCTGGGTAAAAGAAACATACAGATGTGAATACAAGAAAGAATTTTAAAAAGAGGAGAGAAGAGGCAGACTATCATTAGTTGAGGGTCTATTATGTCCAAGCACTGATAAGATCGAGAGGTGGCCACAAGGCTTTCACTAACAGGAGAGTCATGTGGATTCCCAGCAGAAGTTTATATACCGTTAATATGTATCTCTATCCACAGATAATCCAAACATTTCTGGCATGAAACCAAAATTGTATCCCAAATATAATTAACTATCCATATTTTTGGATATTTTTGGTTACAATATGCCATCTACCCCTCTGCACAGAGCATTGCTGAGTACTCAGTGTCCATGCAGCACGTCCAGTAGTAGTTTATCCCACACATGCAATTGCAGAGAGCTACATTCTTTCCGGAGAATCTGGTTTCATACAAAGACAAAGGCTTAAGTAGGACAGATGAGGTGACACTCTATCAGAGATTTTAAGTAGAGGATTTTTAAAATTCTCATTCTTCCACCAAGAGCAGGACAAAGGGAGGTGCATTCTCCGACTTGTCCTGGTTGATCATAATGCATGTTCACAGCCTTATGTATGATACACTATTGAAATAAAGCATCCCACAAAGCATACATTCACAGAAAAATGAGACACCTTCAGCTTAAATTCTGCTTGCTCAGAGAGGACTTCATTGACCAGATGCTGCAAATTTAAATTAGGTATCCTGGTTTTTCCCTCTCTTGCACCCTATTTCTTAACTTATATAGAACTTTATATAATTTTTAATTATATATTTATTTATTTAATACCTCTCCTTCCTTTCCAGACTGTGAGCTCCATGAAGGCAAGAATGGGGTCAACTTTATTCACTTATTTTCTTTACTTCTCTGCCTCCCCACTAAACTGTGAGCTCCTTAAAGAGTATCTGAGTCTGATTTGCAAATTTGGGAGAAGACATTCCTTGACATGATTATCAGATGAATCCTAAGTCAGGGCATTAGAAGCATCTAGTTTCTCCAAACCTACATGGAACCAATTGTATTCCACTTGCAAAGCAAGGCAGAAATGTGAGGTGCAGGTTGGCAAGTAAGCTTCATTCTTCATTGCCTCATTCAATCATTTGAAGGAAACACCTAGACATTTTGTAAGAATTATCTAGGCTCAGCAAAACAAGTGCCTCCGTCAATTAGCAATGTCTGCCATACACATGCATGAGGGGCTGCAGGAGTCACTGAATGTATTCACCAAACCCAGCACTTCTGCAGAGAAAGTGAATTCTCCTTCCCAGCCACGCCCCTGAAAAGGGCAAAATTCAAACCCCACCAGTGCAGAAGAGAGACTGTAGCATTAAGCCTGTCCTTTCTCCTTTCCAGACTCCCGGGTCACAATCATGTCCACAGGAGCTGCCGTAAGATAAAGAGACGAAGAAAGGGTGAGCCCAAGAATGCGCAAAGGAAGAGTTGAGAGCTGCTGCTCTCTCTACACCAGCTCAGTATTTCAGCTCATTACACTGTAAGGAAAAATTTCCCTGAACTGTCTCCCCCAATTGAATCTGATGTCCTGTTCTGATACAACAGGTTTCTATACATTTACTTCCTAGTACTAAGTGCAGTTTGTGATTACATAAGTTTACCATCAGTTGCAAAACTTATGTGCCTCCCACTAGACTGCAAGCTGAGCTCCATGAAGGCTGAAACTATCTGCTTTGCATTTTTCACATCCACTACCCACCTCACCATCTAGCAAGTAGAGAACACTCAATAAATATTGCATATATGACTAAAGAAATGAGCAAGGAAATGAATAAGAAAGACTTTTTGGGAGATTTTGACCATTTCTCTATCCCAAGGTACAAGGTTCTTATTGCTTTTTGTTTAATTCACTTTGTGATAAATTTAATTTGGGAAATGAGCAAAGCAGAACAAATAATAAGCTTATTTATGTCAAGAAAGTCCCATTTTAAGAAAAAATAAGCATTCTTTTTTGCAATAAAAAAAATCCTGTACTCAAGCTTTAAATTCCTAGTATTACTAAAAGTTATTTTAATAAACAAAACAATTGAGAAAATAAACAAAAAGACCCCCACTAGCAATGACCAGACCTCAAAAGAATATAAGCCAATATGGTATAATCTCCTGCATATAATACAACAGCTTTGAGATGCAATAAGGACCATTGAGGAACAATGGGAGAGAAATACATAGAAGAAACATGGCCAGGTAAGACTTAGTAAGAATGGGGACACATTCATCTTATTTGGCTTAAGTTTTAAACCCCATCTCAACTCTTTGGATTTTTCTTTTTAAATAAGCTACTGAATTTGAGGGTCCAGAAGCTGCCTATGAGGAGGCACAGACATGGTTGTCACCAGTTTCTTTCATTCTAAGAGAGGAAGGGTGCCTGGGCTATGAGAGGATCTTCCCTCAGGACCAATGCTGGGAGATTAGGGAAGAGAGGAGGTTGTCTATCAAACTCAAGGGTGCAGGACCCTGTCCTTTTTTAAAGAGCATTAGTTATTAGGTATTAAGGGCTTAATTCTATCAGCCCCTGGTAAGGATAGGTTAGGAAGTAGGGGGATGGCTAATAGTCCACTCCTTAATCCCTTTAGCTAACACAGGGGACATCTGACACACCTCTCGGGAATATGGGCAATACTAGTTGCAGAGTAGGACCCAGAATAAGCCATGCAGTCTTATTCAAGAAAGTTATTCAAGAAAGTTGAATCTCACTCCAATCCCAAGCAAAGAGGCACAGCACAGCTGCCACCAGCACAGAATGGAGCCTTGCTCAGGCAGCACCCATGGGAGCCTTATCTCAGTGTCTCCCAGCGGCAAACAAGACCAGGAGCCTCTCAAACTTGTACAAGAGTCTCACTGTAAGGGCACTTACCTGTGCCTCCCAGGTCAGCTTCTTACTTTCCACTTTGCAATCTCAGATCTCCTTTTCCATCTAACCTATCTCTTTAGGTCTAGACACTAGTGGGTGCTCAGTTAAATGAATGAGTATTTACATCATCAGTCTAGTAATCATGGCCAGCTATGTAATTTGCAGGACCTAGTGCAAAATGAAAATATGGGGTTCAAAAAGTGGGGAAAGGAGCTGTTAAAAGTACTGAGATACAAAACTTTCTCTTTCTTCCACGTTTTCTCTCTCAATTTGTCATGCCTTTTTTTATTTGCTATTCATATTGTCCTAAGAAAAATTAAAAATTTAAATTATTAGCATGAATTTAACTGCTTAAGTTTATATTGAACAATGAGAGTTTTAAATGCAAATATAAAAGCATTTAGCTCATATGAGGAATCACTAAAATTATATAATTCATATTTCATAGCCCATATGATACATTTGTATTTCATTTTTATCAGTGTGCAAAACTAACTCAAGGGTTTTATTTCACTTCTAGTTACAATTCTACCAATACTCCTTTTGGCTTACTGATGATTAAGGATGAGTAAGGAAACTGAAAAGAAAAAGAAGGATGTGTTGTCCCATCTTTTGCATTCCTTCTATGTCATTGTTTTCAGCACAAGTGATTCACTAATACAGGAAAGTACGTGAGTAAGAAAAGATATGATGGGATTCCTTGGTCGTTTACGTTTCTTTGAACACCATTGCCTGTACCTGAGAATCATAGTGAGGACACTGTGTGCACTCTCTCTAACCCTCTATAACGTGCACAATGTATTACAATTGGATAGGCCCTGAAACCACCATCAAATTCTAGGTCGGCTGAATTGTTTTCACATAGCCCACAGAAATGCTTTCATTTTATTATATTACTTTACAGTATTTGTCTATTGTGGCTAGAGGTAAATAGGAGAAAGACAATGAGTGAAATATATAACAGGGGATTTCTCTGGCTAATTTTTATCCATCGTGTTTCTAGTCCCAAGGGTTCTAAACTGATTAAACACAAACAAAACTTCTGACCAATGTGGCTTTGTGGGCTTTACAAGGTTCATTTCCCTTACCACCAAGATAATTCGATTCAACAAATATTATTGAGTTTTACCATATGCTTGCTGTGACAATGCCAAGACAAGCTAAGGAGACAGGGCAGAAAGTGAAAGCTGACTGTAAATCAAGCTTTTCTCCCTGGGAACCACAAAATGGGTGATGGTTTAGCAAAATGGGATAAAGGGATACTGAACAGTAGCAGAGAGATTCTATACCGGAAGCCACATTCCCATCCCTAGTGTGTGAACAATTACACACTTCCTTGCCCTGAAAGTGGCAATTACAATAAGAAAGAGGACTAGGAGCAGGTTAAGAGAACTTTGGCTTTCTGTCTCTTGGACCATGGAAGCTAGAGAGATCACACCAGGAAGAGCTGGCTGGGGATTCTGGAAGGACTGCAATGATTTTTCCTCCTCCAGGGAAGGTGCTCAGGCTCCCACTGAGATGAAGAGGTCCTGCCAACCCAAGTACAAAAAAAGAAAAAAGATGTTTTCAGATTAATGAGGAACCTAATCTGGCTGTTTCTGTGTTCTAAAAATGAAGAAAGGATTTGAGAAGAAATAGTTTATTCATTCGTTTATTCCAGAAATATTTTCTGAACATCTACTTTACAGGTCAGGCACTGAGCTAGTGTTGCAACAAAAACAACAAGTAAGACATTGGTGTTGCCCAGAGAGTACTCTCAGTCTAGTGGGGGAAACATTTATATAAAAAGCAAATATAATACAATGTTTGGGCACAGGCGTTAAGCGGCTCTGCTATACAATGAATGTTTTGTGTCCCCCAAAATTTATATGTTGAAATACTAACCCCCAATGTGATGATATTGGGAGACGGAGCACTTTGTATGTGCTTAATAATGAGAGCAAAGCCCTCATAAATGGGATGAGTGCCCTTAAAAAGAGACCCCAAGGAACTCTCTCACCCTGCCTACCACATGAGGACCCAACAAGAAGACAGCTGTCTATGAACCAGGAAGCGGGACCTCGCCAGACACCAAATCTGCCAGTGCTTTGATCCAGGACTTCCAGCCTCCAGAACTGTGAGAAATAAGTTTCTCTTGTTTATAAGCTACCCAGTATATGATAGCTTGTTATAGCAGCCCGAACTGACTAAGACGAGCTCCTTGCGCAGAGAGAGTCCTTATTACATATTTAATAAATGCACAAATGAATGAGTAAACAAAGATAAGACTTCTTAGAGGAGGTGATAGATAAGGTTAGTGTCAAATTTTATTTGGAGTTACCAAGCTTGTTTCATGCAGAAAGAACAAATGCAAAATTCCAGGTACAAAAGGCAGCAAAGCATATCCAGAAAAGTCTAAAGAGGTAGTAAGTATGGCCTGACTGCAGGGTGTGAGAAGGGAAGAGATGAGAGATGTGTGTGAAGAGGTGAGCAAGACTCAGTAAGCAAGAGCCTTATATGACTTGCTGGGGAATTGGACTTTACACAAAGGGCAAGGTAGAGCCCCTGAAAGATTAGAAGCAGAAAAGAGATGCAATCAATTAGTGTTTTGAAAGCTCCTTCTGGCTGCAGTGTTGAGTTTAGATTCCACAGGGCTAGTATGTGAGCACAGAGATGCTAGTTGAGCCTTGCCACAATCCAGATTGTTATCAGAGATGCTGGTCACCCAAAGAGGCAATAGGAGGGATGGAGAGAAGTGAAAATATTTGAGGGATATTAAAAAGAAGAAGCAGAAGGATTTCTGATTGATGGAGTATTAGGATGTGAATAAAGCCAGAGTCAGATTTCAGATCTGGGCAAGCAGTCAATGATGGTACCATTCGCTAAGATAAGCATTCACCACAACCACCCCCATAAAAAAGAATTTGGTTTGGGGATGGAGGAGAAGAAAAATTCAGTTGGAAATATGGTAGGTTTGAGGCTGCTAAGAGAAATCCATGCTGAGATATTCAGTAGCCAGTCAGTTATATAAGTTGAGAGCAATGAAATTTTTGGCTAGAAAAATGCATAGATGATTTCATATATATCAAAGTTGTGAGGTTGGAAAAATACACCTAAGTAGATTGTAAACTGAAAACCAAAGAGGCCAGAAAATGGAATAACAACACAAATACGGTGGATCAAATGAAAATGTGAAAGAAAATTAAGAACTGTAAAGATAAAATAGAAGTCTATCCAAAAAGGGTAATGTCACAGAAACCAAGGAAGAGAGTATTTCAATGAGAGAGCAAAAAGGTGAACTATACAGCAAGGACAAGTAAGATAAGAATATATACATGTCCACTGGGTTTGGGAGCAGGAAGATCACATACCACCTTCATAAGAGGACCTTTAGCTCTTTACCTGGAGTGGAATCCACGGTTACAGAAGCCCATATGCTGCCTCTGGCATTGGTACAGTTGTCAGGATCCACCTATCTATTAATACCTGCATCAACATCTAATGCAGCCAGCTGAATATTAGCTCTGCCTCCAACATCTGGACTCGTCAACAGGATCCCAGCACCAACGGTAAAATCATTTATAGGGTCTATGTGCAGTTGGGTACTTGGGAAAAAAGAGGATTACCTGAAGGCATTGAAAGCTTTCTGGGATTTACTTAAACACAATATTTTTTATTCTCTTTTCAGTAGATAGAGGACAGGAAAACAAATTTTCCTTGGACATCCCAAGTTTATAGGCTTCTCACCGCTTGGCAGCTGTGACTGGCAAATCTAGTTTATAGAAACAGGAGCTGAGAGAGATGTGCATGTGTTTTTCACTGTCAGAACTTGACAGGCAGAGACAGAATATTTACAGAGTGGCAGCTTTCAGAAAATACTTGGGTCATTAATATGCACAGTTGCAATGTTGCAACTTTCTAATTTAAAAGAGATGACTAGTGACATGGGTCTCCAGGAATAAGGGGGAGAAGTCCAACCTGGGCATCTATGTGATTCAAATTGCTCACAGACTTTGAGAGTTTATTCTAATTGATGGAATCAGCTTTTTATCTTCCCCCCACACTTTCTCTTACATTTATATGACATGCGGGAATGTTGCACACATAACAATCATGGGGTCTGGGGGATCTCGGCAATGACTCTTTCAGGTATCAGCTACCCACGTGAGTTTTCTCACCTTCCCCAGTTCTTTCTTGGCTCCCTGTGTCTCTGCGTTATGCTTTCTCTGTTTCTTTTTCCCTCTCCTTCTATTATGTCTCTTTCTCTCTCTTCCCTCCCTTCCTTCTGCCCTTTGTGCATCCAACCATGCCTTATCTTTTCCCTCTTTTCTTTCCCACTCTACGTATTTACTTTTCTCTCCCTCTCTGCTCCTCCTTCCCTCTCTCTCACTCTTGCTCTCTCTTTCTCCCCACCTCTCTCTCCTACTTTTCTCCTTCTCTCCTGTCTCTTCATCCCTCCTCAGGATGAGATAACTACACAGGAATAAGTGGAAGACGGAAGTCATGTTTAATAAATTTTAAGTAAGACTAAAAACACATAGAAAACATTTTTTAGAATTTCAATTGGAAAACACTGAAAAGGAGAAATCGATTTGCCCAAGAAATGTGGGAAGATAAACCAACTAACCTATTATGAGAGAGTAGAGCTGACATTAAGCCAGAGGAAAAAATATCATCAAGCATCAGTTGCTAAGGGTGGATAATGAGGTAGAAAATGTCAGAAGTCCCTGAATCAAAAAAATTCTAAGATCGAAGTTATAGAAATTCAATAGAGGGTACCAAATACAGCAAGACAAGTAAGATCTGTGAATAATGCAGGGAAAATATAGAAAATGAGAAAAAAAAAATGAAACCAGCTTGAAAGGTATATGAGGACACACAGACTTAGCCAGAGTTGCTTGAGCAGAACAGGAAAAGGGAAGATGGAAGATAACCCAAGGAATTTAAGATGGTGAGACATCCCAAATGAAGGTTAAGAGAGGAAAACATCTCCCAAATCAAATTAAATGTGTTTTCCTAATACATCTTTGAGGTTATTTGTGTCCACAATAGTGAATTTAATACCTATCATCTACTTCATAGTTTAACCTCATCCTTGGGCTTCAAGTTTCTGGCTCTCTTTGAAAGGGTTCTCATTTTCTCCTAATGTGAATTGCCGCTCTCAACTCCCTATTTGACCACAACACAGCTTCTTAGACAAGGCCAAATGCCCAAACACATGCTGTTTTCTCCTTCCTACCATATCCCTGGAGTTCATTTCTGAAATGATAGCTTGTCTACATTGGAATATATTTTCCATAAGGTTTATCTCTAAATGCTGACCCTGAGGACAGAGGTCACACTTGAAACTTCTATATACACACCGGCCAGCAATAAAGAAAGATAAAATGTTGGCGGGTACGATTGGGTTGTATCTAAGATAGTTTTTAATTGCAGCTCTTAGCACTCATTTTAATACTTTATTTTCTCCTCAATCTATCTATGAATATTGGGTTTCATTAGATTGGTTCTAATCCCTCACAATTTTTCCATACCATCATGGTGGGTAGAGTGTAGTTTCCCGTCACTTGACTTTTAGTTTGGTTGTGAGACTTGCCTTGGCCAACACAATGTAAATAGATGTGATGTAAATAGAAATGCGAACTGTGCTTATGTGATTTAACTTGCCCTATCTTGTTTCTATTTCTGTCCATAAGAAGAATATGCCTTGGGTAGCTGCTTGATCAATGAGAGACACATGGAGCTGACGTAGGCTCAACTCTACAGCTTGAAGCTAAGCCTAACTCAGCCCAATCTAGACCAACTGACCTCAGCCAATTTACAGAGGCTTGAGCCAGAGATTAAGGTGCTTGTTGTTGTAAGCCATTGAAATGTTGAGGTTGTCTTTTTTTTATATATATAATGTCATTGTCACCATAGCTAACTGATACACTGTGGGAAATCAAACTAATCATGCCTAGACTTTCAAAGCAGAGGCCTATTATTGGAGTGTGGTGGCAAAATGTTACAAGTGGGATGGCCAGGCATGGTGGCTCACATCTGTAATCTCAGCACTTTGGGAGGCCAAGGTAGGAAGATCCCTTGAGGCCAGGAGTTTGAGACTAGCCTGGGCAATATAGTGATATCCCATCTTTATGAAAAATTTAAAAATTAGTTGTGTCAGGTGGTGTAGACTTATAGTCCCAGCTACTCAGGAGACTGAGGCAGGAGGATCCCTTGAGCCCAGGAATTTAAGGTTACAGTTAGCTATGATCACACCACTGTACTCTAGCCTGGGCAACAGAGAAAGACCATGTCTCTTTAAAAAAATGTTACAAGTGATATAATCCTCCAATTTCTTTCTCCTAGCCCTCTGCCTAAGAAGTAGAGTATTTTGTTCTGCCGTGGAGCCCTAGTGGAAACACTTGTCTTCTCTCACCAGGGTCAAGCCTCTTGACCCCTGCTGGGCAATTGCAGTTGTTAGTTCCCAAAAAGACATGAAAAGTATAGATTGGAGTGATGATCATGGGGTCTCTAGAGTTGTCAGACAGTCAAGAACCAACTAGAACCAACTGTAACAGAACTACCCTTCCAACAAAATTTCTGTTCAGGAAATAGAGTGTCTGTTTATAGTTAATCCTTTATTTTTTTTTTATGTCATATAGGAGGAATACTTTCAGAAAAGCCATGACCTGACCCAGTTCATGGGCAAGGAGTGGAGAGTAGTTCCAGACTGGTCAGTTTATCCATAATCCCCTAACCAAAATCCTCAGACTCTCTTGGAATTACTTTGTTCTTAGTGCTTGCCCAACAAATATTTTAATCTTCTTTCTTATGTACCCACAGAACTTATAAATTGTCTTTGGCCTTCTTTTGTAGTTATCCCACACAAGCTCCTTACAGAAAAGGGCACATATTTGGAGTTAGACTACCCACGTTGGATTCTAGGGTCCATCACTCATGAGCTGTATGACTTTGAGCAGGATAATTAAATTCTCCAGATCTCAGTTCTCCCATCTGTAAAATAATAGTAGTTCTTACCTGCTAAGGTATCTTGAGAATTAAATGAGATAATTCATAAGAACCCTTTTACACAGTGACAGCCATATATTAAGAGAATAATAAGTAAAAATTATTATACTGTTGGTAATATTTGTCCAGGTAGAGCTCTCATATTTTTCCCTGTATATCTTTTTGTACACATTCATCTGTCCCACGACATTCTAAAGATTGTTTTAGAATGAGTCGCTTCAGGTTTGAGTAATTCTAATGGTACATTTTCACATTTGGAAATAACTTGGAATTCCATTTAATGTAGACATCAACAATGAACTCTCTAGAGGATGAGGGATTTCTATAATTTTTTATTCATTATAGAAATATCCATGGGTATAGTGCTGACATTAACTAGATGGGGTCAAAGAGACTGGGTTTAAGTCCTCACTATGCTGAGTACTATTAATAATAGCGTGATCTTAAGAACTTTAACTAATCTTTGGGTTTTTTCCATCTGTATAAACAGAGTCATTGTGAGCATTTAATAGTAGAGGCTAAGTAAACTTCCTGTCACATAGCAACTGCTCAATAAATAGAAGTTACAGTTTTTTTCTAAACTCACTAAAGAGCCAAGGAGGGGGGAAAAAAGATTTTGTAGCTGAAACGATTTATCTTTCTCAGTTATGTGCATATCCACTTGTGAAACAGGATTAAGTGCCCAAACCTCATCAAAGGAAAAATTCGGACATTAAAAAATCATTCACTTTGGGGCTTGTGTCACTTGTTTCTCACAGCTGATCCTTTGCCTAACACAAACATTTATAATGTCATCAGGGAAGAATTAAACATTCTTCAACCCAATAATTCCAGGATTATTAGGAATGGAGTCAAAGTCATATTCATATGAGGATTATATTTTCTTCATTATTTCTTGTGACAAGATGTGCTTGATTTTAAGTAGCTCACATGGAAACCAGGGAGAGACTGACTATACTGGGGTCAGAGAATCTACTTAGGGGCTTGAGCTTCCCCACCTGCCAACTTTGGAGTGAACATTCATACCTACAAAAAGAATAAAATGCAGGGGTTTTTAAAACACAGGAAGAATCAAAGGGCTGAGACTTCCACTTATAAAAAGAGGTGCTTCCTAAGGGGATAGAAATGGAATTTCTAGAGGATGCAGCTTGGTTTGACCAAGGGGTGGTGCAAGGGAGATTAGTGGGACCTACTGGGGCAAAGGAGAGACAGTTGCATCTTCCTGGAACACTCTAAAAAAATTATAAGTCTTTTCCAATTTCTTCTTTTTTGTGATACAAGGGTCAAATTTGATATGCAAAGTCACAATGTCCCACCTGTACTGTTCAGGGATATCTGTTCAGCCTTACTGCAAAACTTGGGGAAGACTTACGTGGCCTCCTGCCTGGCAAATGGAGCACCAGACTTCTTCTCATGGAGGACTTGGGGAAGAAATTCTGACTGCCAGACCCCACAAGTATGAGACAATAAGAGGCCAATTTCAGTATTTCTTTCCTCTTCTCCACTTGTCCTCCCACCCTAATAACGCAGTGTAGAACAGAAAAAAAAAGGGGAATTCCTATTATACTTCATTAGCCTGAAGTGGTCTCATGTATTAAATAGATCTATTATGTAACTCTCAGAAAAAAATTATAGCAAAAAATATTTTGCATCTTAGGGCAGTACTGAGTACAGAAGGGCCCTATCACTTAATCTCTATGCTCTTATCCTGGGACCAGCAAAGCTCAGGGGGGCCATCTTGAAAGTAGCCTGCAGGCAACGGACTCAGGTGCTGTTGGCAGGTGGAGCCCACCAGGAAGACCAAGGACACGCATGACATTATGAATGTGTTTTTTGGTCAAGATAGGCTAGGTTAGGCTGTGGTGGTAAATGAACCAATCTCTGTGATTTAATACAATAAAGGCTTATTTATCGCTCATGCAACATGTCTACTGCAGGTCTACAAGGGCTCTGTTCCACTAATAGACCCAGATGAATAGTCTTTGCTATCTCATAGCTACATGATCTGGAACACTTATCTCTATAAATGGCAGGAGAGGAGAGATGTCTCAGGTCAGGCTATCTGTAAAATAGATTGAGATAAAGATTTCTGTGCAAGAAGGTTATTTGGGAATGAACTCAGAGTTGACATCTGCAAGGGAGAGAGGGAAATTGGGCAGAGAACTGCTGAACTATGATGTAGTAACAACAAAGCTCTTGGTCAAATCAACGGGGAGTTCTGGAACTGCAGTGGTCCTTCACAATTGTGTCACCCTAAGGAAAGGGGCTTAGGCCTTTATTACTCCAACTACCAGTCATTTGATTGTCTTGACCCCAGAGAAAGGATATAACCTTGAATAACGTGGCTCTTCTCTCCTGAGGACAATTCTTGAAAAGCAACTCGGCTGACAGCTGTCAGTTGATGATTCTCCCGGCAGCTGGAGGAATCAGAGCCTCAGTCCTGAAGGGCAGGTCTGGACGGCACACTATGGCAACCAGTGCAAGGCGAAGTGGACAGCTGCGTGTGTGCTTTTCACGGCCTCCACCTGGGCAGGAAACATGCCATTCTTGCTCTTACCTCAATGACCAAAAGGAGTTACACAGTCCCACCTAATTGTAAGGAATCTGGGAAGTGTGGAAAAACAAATGGAATATTTGGAGAGGATGACTCTCTGCCACAATGGAGAAAAGATGTCATTCTTGACCTACTCATTTCCACTTCCAGTAATGTGTGCCTTCTTGTCATGGTCAGGGCACAGGTTATAATTTGCACTTTGCATCCAATGGTCTTTTAATAATTTGTCTGGTTTCTACTCATGCCTTTCCTGAAAACTGCTCAAGCTCTTTGTCTTCCAATTGCAAGATTAGATCCTTCTCCTGAGTTCTTGCCCTAGTCTTGTCTAGACATCAGGTCAAACTTCCTAGTGCTTATTTTCTCTGCTGGTGCTCCAGCTTAAAAAATCAAAAAGAAAAACAGGCTTATTCCTTAGATCTGACTGAACATTTAATTTATATCATAGTTCCTCCCAAACTAGGGCTTCTCCCTATCAATCCTCTCCATTAATTTAGACTCCTGAACTCTACCTTATTCTAGTAGGTCCTATTACACAGCATTCAGTTCTTTTCAAATTCACATCATTATGATAAACATCCTTGGCTGGACATTTGCCAATTGCCTTTTGTTGGATCTTCTAAGATTGTTCTCCCTAACCACCCACCTGATTGAATTTCTGGTACCTGAAAACCATGAAGCCCTGGAACTCAGCCAAGACCACTAAACTGGGATAAAAAGAAACAGATACTTTCCCAGCCTTAAAATTTTTTGAGTGCTTTTTCTGTGATCAGATGTTGTTTTTTTTTTTCCTCTCTTTTAATCACTTGGTTCTTTCTCACTGTCCCTGTATATACACATTACTTTTCATCATTAGGGAATCATTACATACTTCATCTAGACAGTGCCCTGTGCTTTAAAGACCTAGACCAATTATAATTAAAGCAGGGTATGGATCACTGCATACATGGCATTAGTCCTTGGATACTCAGCAGCTATTGACCTACTTTAATAATTGACTGAGACTACTGATTCTTTAAATATAACTATATGTTTCTATCTTAGTGGAACCAATTACAATTTATAAGTCTATTGAAGAACAGCTGACTTCTCAAAACTTGACTTACTCCATCTCAGGGACTCTAGAGATAACTAGTGACTACTAAATGACCTCTGGCCATGGCCAACTGGCTGAGGCTGGACTAGTGCTTGAGTCCAAGTCAAACGCTCCAAGAGTATTCCCAGTGAAATAGTATCTAGAGGACAAGAGCGAGAATGAGAGGGGCAGACAATGCTAACAGAACAAGCCATTGTTATAAATCTGCAGTTGTGCCTATTTAATCCAGATTTCACAAATAGGCAACTGCTCACAGGCATATTTTTTGAACCAGGTGCCAATTTTTGAAATTAGAAAATTCCACTTAAAAATTTATATTCCAAGTGTGAATTGAGATGTCGGGCCTGACAATGCCAGGCTCTCCTTCTCTGTGGCAGAAATCAATGGGGACCAAGTAGTGGCAGCTCTCTTTTAGGGGGACGGGGCATTCACTCTCCAGGTCACCAGGGCCCCCATATTCTCCATTATTATGGGCTGAATTGTGTTCCCCTAAAATTCAGATGTTGAAGCCCTAAACCCATATGACTGTGTTTGGAATTAGAGCTTTTAAAGAGATAACTCAGGTTAAATGAGGCCATTAGAGGTAGGGTCCTAATCTAATCTGTTGTCCTCATAAGATGAGGAAGAAACACCAAGAATGCTTGCACACAGAGAAGAGATCACATGACAACACAGTGAGAAGATGGCCATCTGCAAGCCCAGGAGAGAAGCCTCAAGAAAAACCAAACCTGCCAACACCTTGATCTTGGAATTTCAGCCTCCAGAACTGAGAGGAACAAATTTCTGTTATTTAAACGACCCAGTCTGTGATATTTTACCATGAAGCCCTAGCAGACTAATATGCCCACTGTGCCCTAAACATCCACCACCGTGCCTATGCTTTAGGGTTTCTCCCCTACACCCTGATCACTTCACTCATTACCTGTCTGGGTCCAAGACAAATTTGAATCTGTTACCCATGAGATAGTCACTTTAACCAACAATAAGATGCAGATGGCTCTGCAATTAAAAAAAAAACAGTGACTTTGGAAGATAATATTAAAGTAGATATAATGAAACAGGTTAAAAATTTAGATGAAAACAATTTCTACAAAGGCAGACAATTTTCAAGCAAAACAAACCATGATGAACAAAATTTTAACAGATTTTTAAAAATTGCATCAGGGTCAGTTTAAGAAGAATATGATAGTTAAGATCACTGATCAGGAAGCAAAAAGAAAAGGAAATTCTGAGTTCAAACCTTAGTCTGTGCTCCTTTTCCTCCCTTTAAAATGAAAATAGTGCACCAGTGTGCATGCAATGTATGCAAAGTGCTTAGTACAGAGCCTGGAACAAATAAGTGCAAAGTCGTTGGAGCTACTTATTCTGTATGGGTGCTTTCAGCTACAAATAACAAAAGTTTCAACCCAAGACAGTCTAAATAATAAGGAACTGAATTGGCTCGATAACTGGAAATCCCAAGTTGGGGTGGGTTGCAGGTTTGACTTAATCCAGTAGCTCCGGTTGTCTCTGTTTCTCTGTAGCTCTCTTAATTCTGTCCCTTATCACGTGCAAACTTAGAAGAGTTCAGACAGAAGTCACTTGGAAGGACACCCCAGGATGCATGAAGGGTAGACAGGTGGTCTCTTAAATGCTACATTTGTTAATAGCTTTTAAAAGTTCAAAAATATTTCAGTAGTTCTTCAAAAGTTTTATAATTATCTATGTAAGCCAAGATTTAGAGAAATAGAACATACCCTTCCAAGAACTATCATAAGAGAATTTCTCTCTTTTTTTTTAATGTTTAAATATTCCTTCTAAAGACATTTTACAAACCTTAAGGTCACTTTGTTAATTTCTGCTAGACTTCATTAATTTAGTTTATCTATCAGTCAGTCAATAAGTCAAGACCCAACATTAAATTCCTCCTCTTTGTCAAGCATTGGCATAGGTGCTTACAAAGAGACATGACTAATACTTGACTCTTTTCCTCAAAAAGATCAGAGTCTAGTGGAGACAGTTAAAGAAGATAATGATCAAAAGAGAATGTGACATGTAGTTTGATAGAAAGGAGCAGAAAGAGTAAAAAAGAAGTAATTGAAGCCAAACTTAAGAGCTGAAATAGGTGTGTCTTGGAAAGGAGAACACTTCCTATGGTTAATAACAGCCTGGATCTTTCTGGAAGTGCCCAGACCACTTTTCCTCCCTCTATCCTTAGATAATTAGAGTACAAGTCAAGGTGGTATGATGACCATGGCAGACGGCTTTGCAATTTTCTTCACTCTTCTTGATAAGTAACTGCATTTCTCAGAATCCACTGCAGTTGAAACTTCTGAAGCCAAGTAAAGGCAGAAGGAATCAATTTATTATCTGACTACATTTAGTTTTCTTGCTTTCCCAAATGGAAAAAAAAAAACACTGTAGCTCTTCAATTTCAGTAAATAAAAAAAAAATAGACCTATTCCTCCCCTTGAGACATTTATTTAACCAAAAATGTTTGGAAAGCAGTGTTACCTGTATGCTTTGATAAGAAATACTTGGAATAAACTTTATTTGCATACCTGGCATGATATTGCACCCAGAATGCCAAGGAATTCCAGATGAAGGTGTTATGGAATTTTTTATACCATTTTATAACTTTTTAAAGTCTGAATTCATTTCAAAATGAAAAAATTTTTTAAATACCAAAGAAAGAAAAAGAGAGAGAAAGAAAAGAAGGAAGGAATAAGTTGGAAAGAACAGGAGAAGTAGGGAGAGAGGGAATTCTAGGTAAAGGTACAGAGACACAAACCCAGTGATATATCTGGGTAACTATAAGTGTATAAAAGGCTGGAATATGAGATATCTGAGACAGAGGGGACAGGGAAGAGACTAGGCAAATATGGCACAAGAGAGGCCCGGTCATAGAGGAACTTGTATACCATTCTAAGGTTTTTCACTTGCATCTTGTAGGGCTTGGAACACGAACGTGACTTGATTATATTTGCATTTTAGAAAGATCATAGGTGTCCATATGAAGAATGGACTGGAGGAAGATGAAGCTAAAGATGAGAAAACCAATAAGAAGGCTATTTAAATGGTCCAATAAAAGATTAAGTAGAAATAGAAAATTGTAAACCTGTCCAAACTTTGATTCAAACTTGATTAAAATTGGAATTGAAACCACAAAACACATATCACAATGACATTTTATGAGAACTCTCAAGAGAAAGGAAAGCTGTTGGCACAAGATCCCTTGAGATTCCAAAGCCCTGGGCTACACACCAGTCTTTGTTATTAAAAATATGGAAAACATTGAGAAATATTTGCAAACTCATTTCCATAAAAGCAGGATAAATAAAGAGAATTAGTCAACCCACAGTACTTCATACATTGTTATTATAAAATTGAGATTCTGGCAAGTTAGCTAAAGAGAGGACCAGGATTTCCTGTAATACTCTGCTTCCTAACCACAAAGACTTGTAGTTTTCTCCGATGAAATATAATCCTTAATTTCAAAGTTACTGCAAGCTTGTTTCACATGTTTGTGGTCATATATATTTACTTACTATATGTTTGTTATAGGAATTTGCATTTGCTAGATTATGTTTAATGTAGAAAATTGAGTAGAAAATTGAGTTTATTCACTGAAATTGTAATGTACACTGACTTCTTTCTGTAACTACTCCACTTCATAAGAGGCATGAATTCATGTGCTGGTTAGAAAGTGTTGACCTTTATTGTTGGCTTTCTCCCTGTACAAATATTTAAAACAAAAACAGTAGGACACAGATGATAATAGATAGGAACAGATGGAATCAAATAATGTTGTGAAGGCAGATAAATGGGTCTTACTGCTTTTATGAGATATGAAGGATAAAAGAGAGTGGAGTACAGTTTCTTTCTGCTTTAATTGACAAGGAATATAGTGATGCCATTAACCGTAGTACAGGGGAAACAGTCGGTTCAAAAAATAATGAGTATCATTTAAGATATATGAAATTGAATGTGCCTTTAGTTACATTTAAGGGGATGTTGAGCAGATAGTTGAAAATATAGATCTGACGTCCAGAAATAGACTGATGCTGGTGATAAAGATTTGAAGATTGTCAATATGTTAGTGATAGAAATGGCTATGACATCAATGTCCACTGAAATAATGATTCTATACATTTGTATAGCATGTAATAATTTTCAGAGCACATTTGCCATATGATAATATCTCATCTGAGGCAGGGAGGTCAAAAGCGTTTATTCTCATTTTACAGATGAAAACACTAAAGACCAGACAGGTTAAAATTTGTCCAAATTCACAAGTCCATGCTGGAGCTCAGATCCTCTGAATCCAACACCAACACTCTTTCCATTGTTCCATGTTGACTCATAATGAAACCACTGTGTGCAAAGTCCATGGGAAGGATCACAGGGCTTATAAATACTGTGCTCTCCTACATGGATAAACCTAAACACCTAGAAACAAATTTCATATTTTCCATTGCACTAAAATTGTAACAACATAAACACACACAAATGTACACACACTTCATTCTTAAAGTACTACAGGTAGTTATTAGCTTCCTCCCACAGTTGGCGTCTGTCTCCTTCATCTACATTTAGAAGTCTCCCACCTCCTGTCACAGGGTAAAAAGAGTATCTCAATTAACCAAGTATTATAGTGCCCTCTACTTGCTCTCTCCTGGCAAGAAGAATTAAGTAGCACTTACCTTAATTCATGCCATTTACCTTAATTCATAGAAAAGCAGATAGGACAGAACAAGTACATTGTTGGATCCCCTATGTCATCCCAATGGACTGTTCACAGAGGGCTGACAGGGAATTTATGCAGGCACAAAATCACGGAAGAGCAGTGTCATCCAATGTGCCTCTAGGGTTTATGATCCAAGTGACTCAGTCCAGAATATTCTCTCACCTAAAATATGTCTCTTATGAGAAACTTGTTAAAATGTAGAAGTAAGTGTTTATTTTCCAGAAGGAAAAAGTTTTGAATATTTAAGGTGAAAATGGTATTAAAGGGGACAAACAAGATTTCAGAGAAAATTTTTAAAAGAATGGTGCCCTATTTAAAGTCAAAAAGCAAGAACTATTTGTACAGTAGAAAGAAGTATTGAAGAAACAAGAGAAGGAAACAAAAGCAATGTTACTAACAAAAAGCTCTAATCTTGAAAGTAGTGTGCACTCAACCATGCAGAATTGCATCTACTTTAAAAAGTGCAAAATGAGCATTTTTCAAGTAGAGTCACAATGTTGGCTATTGAAATGCAGCAAAATGATCCAGAAATCAAAAGATATAATGCATTCTCAGCAACCAAAATAAAGCTCCAAACACAAAACTACTCTCCCATAAATGTCAAACACAGTATATTTTATATCAAAGAATCCATTAAATTTGGATTCATGAAATAAAGATTAGAATTGCTAATCCTAAAAATTTATTAGAGGGGCCCCTATATAGGTGGAAAAGAAGGATCTGAGGTTTGAGTAGTTTCTTCTTTGGTGGGAGGTGGAATTGCTATTGGTTTATTAAAATATTCTCAATTGGGCTTGGTTTTTTTATGTCCCTTTAATGTAGAGACTGACAAAATAGTTTTCATAGATGGGTCCATAAAACATCTGAGAATGAATGAGGAACATAAAATAAGGTAGGTGATGACAATAAAATAAAATACTGTATAGGGAAGAGTAGAGCATTGTGAAAGAGGGTAGAAAAAGGACTTAAAATAAGTAAGAAACAAAAAGAATTGAATCTGTAGATCACTTTGGGTAGTATATACAGACCCCAAAGGCAATCACAGCAACAACAAAAATAAATAAATGGGACCTGATCAAATTAAAAAGTTTCTGCACAGCCAAGGAAACTATCACAAAAGCAAACAGATGACCTACAGAATGGGAGAAAATATTCGCATGCTACACATCCAATAAGGGGCTGATAACTAGAATCTGTATAGAACTCAGGAAAATCAGCAAGATAAAATCAAACAACTCTATCAAAAA
>CAUYSK010076266.1:0-69912 GCA_963575035.1 Avahi laniger
CCGTCTCACAAATAAGTTGTCCTGATCTTCCTTTGCAGTGTCCCTGAATGTTGTGTGACAAAACACTCTGATGCACAAAGTCTGTATTCAGCACCGTTTTTCTCTGCTCTCTTTGCTTTCTTCTTTTCTGTTGAATAAAGCAGATTTAGAATATAAAAATTTCGTGTTAGATTGTTCCGTTGACCATGTATTGGTTTAGAAATTTTCTCATCCCACAAACGGATCCTCATCGTTGGGGAACCACCCTCCCCCTGCCAACAATGCACCATGCTTCACAGCCCAGCCTGTCAATCAACATGACGTGATTCTACAGGACCCTCTGGGTGGGCGATCACAGACAACTATTCAGCCCTTGACACCCATGACTTTTTCCTCAAGCAGCATATTTTTAAAGCACTAGGACAGAAAGGGAATCCAGGTCCTGGCATCTGGAACAGCATAATATGATAACTGAGGTTTACTTTCTTCCCCAGCCCCTTCATTTGGTGGCTTGGCCCCATTCTGATCCCTGAGACTCCCTCAGAATCCCCTACCCCCAGTCCCCAGGAAACACTGTGCTGATCGAGCAAACAGAAACACCTGGTCAGAAGGCCAGGTGCTCAACTCAGCTCTATGATTATTACGACTTTTGTCACAAAGTGGTTGCTTTGATACAACTTCTAAAATCTGTCGAACTAATTGATACCGTAAAGTTGCATCACGAGGTCTCAGTGCGTAGACTTACAGCCACGTGGTGCTACAGGTGGTGGAATGACTTTGATGCGACCCAGAGATACGTGGGTTCAACTGAAAAACTTCTCTTGGGAAAGGCTGGTTAGACTTTATATACCTGTACACCTGAAAACTGGCTTCTTCTGTATGTTGTACCTCAGCAACTCTGAAAAAATGAAGCTGTCAAGGAAAGCCAATACAATCTCAGAACTGTGGGTTAGAGACTTTGGCAGAGATGAGATGGTCCATGTTGACAGATGACACAGATTAGCAAGGAGATGTTGCTGTCTGAGGAACTTTCTCAGGATCTCTAAAAACTGTTTGAACTGTAAGTTTCATGCAAATTTTGACAAGCAAAAATAGATGTTGGAGAATCATTCGAATCTACTGCATATCAATATCAGGGCTATCATTTTAACTTTTAGACAGAAATGGACTCGCTGCCTTTTTTAGGCCATGTATATATAAGTTTATTCTAGACTCTGGCTAGTCAGACATTCCATACCAGGTCTTATCTGTAAGTGGAAGAATACAAGGCAAGAAAAAGTCCAAGAATAGCCATAACCTCAGCTACAATCATATTTTGTTTATTTGAAGCCATAGTAGAGACCCTCTCCCTGGCTCACTACTCAAGTTGAAGTCCAGCTTTCTTCCCAGGGCTGTCCACAGGTGGGCAACGGTCTTGCTCCTGAGAAGGTCATTAGCAGAAGCTTTGGAGCTTGGAGATTAGTGACCTCCCTTCCTTTCTGCCATTGCAGTCTATGGCTTGAGGTCAAGGGGATGGCAGAAGCAGAGCTTAGGAACTTCCACGTTGTCAAAGCCCCAAAGCTGACAGGACAACTTCCCAACGTGCCAGGCACAGACCTTGGTTCTTCTCCACAGGTGAAAACTCCAGGACTGCAGGCAACCTACAGGCCTCCCCCACCACCCTCGAGTGGGGGTCAGATGCAAACCCAGTTCCGAGTGGCCAACTCGATGCCAGCTGGCTTGATACATAGAGAAGGCATTACTGTTCCCATCACCTGTGAATAGGTTTGCCCAGATGCTCACTTAGATTTCAATTTCAGGTAAACAGCAAAAAAATTAAAGTGCAAGCATGTCCCAAATATTACATCGAACATACTTATACTAAAAAAGTATTTGTTGTTTATCTGAAATTCAACCTGAAGTGCACATCCTGTATTTTTATCTATTAAATCTGGGAACCTGCCTATGAAGTCGATCTGCCTTTACATGGAACCACAGACAAAGGCCCTGGTGGCTGGGCCACCGCTCCGGATTTCTCCTGTAAGGGGCAGACGATAGGCAACAACCAAGCTTAAGGCCCTGCCTCCAAACCACCCCCTCACTGCTACCTCAGCCTTCGTGCCAGGCTGTGGCTCCCATCTGTCCCAACACATATCAGCTCAAAACAGCCTTGGGCTCCCCTGGGGTGTCTTCATTTTAATGGTCCTCATTGGCAGCTCCTAGTTTCCGTGCCTTCGTGTATTTCTACAGTTTCTCAGCCTTTATTCTGTGGGAGGCAGATACGAACACCAGCTGGTCAGCCATCCTGGCAGGAGCTTGAGCTCTGGATTGTTTTTAAAGGACGTTGTATCTATATATTATGTTTGTAATATATTCAAAGATGTTTACATGGAAAAAAGGATGAAAGCTAATGGTCGAAATATTAATAGTGACTGATCCTGAAGAGTGGGAGTTGGGGTAATGGTCGTTTTCATTTTTGTGCGTTTCTGCTACATAAGGATAAACATCCTACTTCCGCCCATTGAAATACCCCTTTTATTACATACTGAATTCATACATTCTTCTCTTCTGTTTCATTGATGTCTTTGTTTGATCACACCATTGTAATTACTAGAGCTTTATATTACATGTTGGTTTCTGATACGGCAGCTCTCACTTTTTCTTTCTTTGTTTTCAATGTTTTCTGGTTATTCTTGTGCATTTTGTTGTTGTTGTTGTTGTTAAGTATACCTGGGTATCTTAGAGTCTATGTGTTCAGAGTTAGAAACCTTTTTTGGTCATATTTTCTAATTGCTTAAAGGTAGTGCATGAAAATTATTGATTTCTGTACCTTGATCTTGCACCCAACCATCTCGCTAAACTTTATTCCCATTTTAAAGATTGAGGAAACCAAGCCTCAGAAAAGTTAAGTGACATGCTGAATGAGAGGCAGAGCCAGGCTCCAAGGACCTATGGACCTTGTTTTGGAATCTGTGCTCTTCCCCACAATGCTAGGGAGGTGTGGTCTCGCCCAAGGATGGGGCTGCCAGGGCGAGCAGGAGGGACCGAGCTGCCTGTCCCCCCACTCCAGCCCTTCCTTGCTTTGCTTGCCCCCTGGTGGAGGAGCTGCTGCCCCGGGAGCTAAGAGCAGGCACAGGAGCGAGCTCCTCACCTAAATGGGGCAACTGTGGGGTGATAACATCAGCCAGTGACATCCTCACACACCGAGGGCAAACGCCAAGCATTGGGGGCCCTTTTGCCTAGGAATTCCCGCCCACACCAGAAGGAAGAAAGCCCGCTTCTGCCCACGCTGGCACGGCTGACTGCCCTGCCCTCCCTAGCTCTGGCCTCTCCCCGAGCTTTCTTTCTGTCTTGCCACCTCCTGAGGGGCCTTTCTAGTCTCTGAAGCCGTGTTTTCCCTACTGGGACGTTTTGTTCACTCCTCGGTGATGAGGAAATGATGAGTGAAACATGACTGCCTTTAGCCTGCATTAGTTTTGGCTCAGAAAATGTCTTCAAAATCTCATTATTTGCTCATATGTGCCCTATGTCACGCAGCAACACAGCAATGTCACTCAGCAGTACAGTTGAAGACTACCTGTGGCATAGCAGGGTTCTGGATGCTTGTGAACAATTTAAAGGAAGGTAGGTACGTTATTAAATGCATGTTGAATTCAACTGAATTATGTGCCCACCCATGAAAAATCTCTCACCTGGAAGAGCCAGCACGACACCCATAAACACACACACACACACACACACACACACACACGCATACACACACCACACAAACTAAGAGGCAGGGGCAATGGATGCAAAGTATGAAGGTACACGAGCAATGGCAGGTCCAACTTTGGAGACGCTAAGTGAGTATCAGTTCTTTTGAGCAGAAATTTTGAAAGATGTAGGAAAACCCTATTTCCCTTCTAAATCCATAAAAATACCATGATGCCTAAACAGCATCATCACATAGGTGCTTATCTTATAGAGACACTAAATGCTCAAAAAAAAAAAAAAAAAAACCTCCATTTAATGCAGAATCACCCCACCTAAATCATTCCAGGAAGAATCCGGAAATTTCAGATTTCAGAAAATTTCCAGAAATCTTCTCTCTTTACCATTAGATCACAGACGCCCTTAATTGAATCCTTCTTGCTGAAGCTTAAGTTTATCCTCGGTAGTAACAACAACAAAGAAACAGAGGCCCCCTGTCATCATTCCCTCCCCCTGTCCTCCCCCTATTCCTACTTCATTTGTCGTTTTCATTAGTCTCTGGGCTCACTCCAAGTTGGCCAATTGTTGCTTAATAAGCCAGTGCTCAGGGGTGAAGGAAAAGCACTTTCAGACATTTCCTTTGAAAGGAATGGGTCTCCCTTCTTGGCCTGAGGGGAGCACGTCCCAGGGTGGGAACCGCACAGAAGGCAGCCTGGCATTCACCTGTCGGGTCAGTGCCATTTTGCCCTTTCTGGGAAGGGAGGAGAGACAGGTGTCCGGGCTGCGCAGATGTAACCTGCATTGCAGACACGGTCCTGGTCTGTTCAGTGGAAACTGTTTCACCCTCCTGATTCCAGCAACATACCTGGTTTCACCCCTGGAAGCTCTCCTGCACCCTGCACATCAATCAACTGCAATTTGGCTAATTGGAAGAGCCCTCTGCTGGGTCCTGCTTCAAAGAGACTAATTGTTTTTGCAATAATGAGTCATGGGCCCTAATTTTTCATTTCTCTGTCTGGGCTTGTGAATATTTACCCCTCTAAAAGTAGAGCAGGGAGAGGTTCCTATTCTTCGGTCACCTTGAATCAATCACTCCTAGCTTAATGGCTCTCGGTTTCCCAGCATCATAATCATTGTCATTGTCACCACCCTCATCACCAGTGTGTGCAGATTCCAAACCTGCAGGTCATCTTGTCACGCATCCCAGAAGGAGGTAGGGACTCCTAAGGGAGTCCCCTAAGGGACCAGCCCTCCTGGGGATCGTGGAAAACACAACCCCATATCCAGATGCTCTTGTTCTTAGAAACACCCAGGTGAGTGATGCAACGCCCAGATGTCTCAGGTAGGAGCGCAGCTTTGCACCGACAAGGTGGGAACGTTCCCATCTTGTGTGTCTGTGGGTGGACTCACCCTGTGACTTACCCGTGAGAAATGTTTGGACCAAGCCAGCTACCTCAGTCCCCTGCTATGCTTAGGCGTCCGTCCTCCTGTGTGTGCCCCAGATGCAGCGTCCGGAGCCGGCAGGGAGACCAAAGCTTATCCGAAGCCCTCAAGGTCCATCCAGAGACCAGTCATACCACCCATACTGAATTCCATACTTTACTTTTAAATTCTGTTATACACCATTTTCTGTGACTTTCGCTTCACTTCTGTGGGTTTTATCTTATTCATAGCCCACTGAGTCCCTAGGGGTGGGAACCGTGGAAGACACTTACTTTCTGTCCTAGCGCCGGGGACCAGTGCGACATGGGAGCACAGCTCTGTGCTAGCAGGCAGGAGACAACCCTCCCAGTGTCAGTTTTATTCTCAACTTCCTATAGGGCTCTGGGCCTCGCTCTCCTCATTCACGAAACATTCGGCCTCTGCGATGTGCACTTCCTGAGCTCTTCTGGAGGTGAGGTGAGCAGCGAAGTCCTGGGCGCTAGACCATACGGTCACAGCCTGGCCCCGAGGGGGGGCACCCACCCAGGTGTCTTGAGCTCCTGGCATGTCCTGTGCCTGCCCCTTACGTGACACCCTCTCATAAGCACTTCCTTGTCACAGTGTTGGGACTGTGCCTCCTCTCCTGTGGGCACCCCAGCACCTAGCACTCACAGATCACCAACGAATATTCCCTAAAGAATAAATGGATGGATGCGCAAATGCAGCTTGTTTGAAGGCGCAGGTCACAAGTGACTCTCAGATGTAGCTGGGATGAGGGAAGGAGGCTAGAAAGCAAGAAAGAGGAAAGAATTTGGGGATGTCCAACTTCACGAGACCCAGAGGCAGTGCCATGTCCAGCATAGGGATGAGGCTACTGCGTCCAGCTCTTATCTCCCAACTGGTGACACACACCCCACCCTCAACAGCAGCCTCCAGATCTAGGAACCAGCCGATGAGGAGGTGCCAGCAGCAGCCCTCTGTGTGCCAGTGTCACAGTGTCCACCCAGTGGCGCCCACAGGCTCCCAGCCAGTGCTCACCTGCTGGGTTTCCAGGCACTGTGACCCTCAGTTCAGAGAGTGCCCCTGGGTGCCCAGTCCAAGGAAGAGCTGGTGAGGCATCCCATTCTCCCCCACTTTCCCTGCTCGGCAGCATCTCCTCAGCCAAGCTCTAGAGAGACTCGGTGTAGGAAGCATCCCAACCCTAGGGACAAAAGGGGCCACTGAGGTAGTTGGAGGTGAATGGCCAAGACACACCTGGAATCCTCCAGTGGCTTTCTGTGGGGGGCATAGGGATGGCCCTAAGAGGTTGGCATCACAGTCACCCCTCCCTCTAGGAAAGGCCCTCCCTATGCTTGCTGGGCTCCTAGCAGGATGGGCTCAGGGCCAACGTCGGGCCGCAGAAAGAATAGGGCTCGGCTACCAATTGGTCGAGTGGCCTTCTGCAGTCTTGTCCCTTCTCTGACCCTTATTTCCTCTCTCTGGGGCTCCTCTGGGCTTTAAAAGATGACTTCTGCTTCTTTGCTTTGCTGCTCTGTCCCGATGCACCCAGTTGGCACCACGTCTACGTGTGGCTTGCTGCTCTGTGAATGTTCTTAAGAGGGGCATGTCTGTGTGTCTGTCTCTGTGTGTGCACATCTGCTGGGGCTATCTGAAGTGCCCGATTGTGGATGGAGGGGGCAGTGCAATCTCACTTCTCCTAAGCAAAAGTTCGAATGAAAAGAGCGCAGCGCTTTGCTGCTAAAATTGACTGATGGGGTCTGGAGGGCTGTCTGCCTACCTGCACGAGGCTCTGCACCTGTCCAGAGTCGTTGGGCCCATGCGAAACGCCTGCTGCTTTGGCAGTGGAAAGGCGTGGATCAGGCGAATGTGGCCATATGCAAGTGGGTGTCCCAAGCCCTGAACCTTGGTGATTTGTTGAGATCAGCTGGCACATTTCGTGCCCTTGGGATAGCAGTTATTGCCATGGGATGCAGGAGCACAGGGGGCCGTAAGATAGAGCAGGCTGTGTGGTGCTTAGTAGGGATACCAAATATTGAGGAAGTGTGGCCGCTCCAGCACAAACGGTGAAGGTGGAAAATTGTTCCTGGCCAGATGTCTCAGGCACCACCACAACAGAATTATCAGACCCTAGGAGTGTGTCAGCTGGGAGACCCAGGTTGTGACTGCACCTTCAAACCACCTTGGCTCCCCTTCTTCCTCCAAGGCAAGGGAGGAGTTTGGTCTGCTTTCTTCACAGCTATATCTCCCTGGCCTGGTTCAGTGAGCACCTGGCTCACAATAGGTGCTAATAAATAATTATTCGCTAAAGTCAGGCCTCCCTCAGAGAGTAGGAGAGGTCGGCAGGGGTCTAACCTATTGAGCAACCGGGGGTGAGGGCTGTGGCCTGGGTCCTCATCATGGTGCCCAGGGCCCTGGCTCTGTGATTCGAGCCAGCCTGCTCCAGGGAGGCAATCCCCTCTGTCCGTGGTGCTCCATCTGGGCTGCCCTCCCCTGGCACTGGCCTGTCTGAGAGCCCAGGCTCCCGGGTGCGCCCTCCACTCCTCATCCTTGGGAGGCACATCGCCACCTTCCTCTCCTCCCACCACCCACCTCCACAGTCCTGATCACCACCCTGTGCCGCCTCCTTGGAACCCACCACCTGCCGAAGACTGTGGCGTCCCTCTGAGGATGATGGAGATCGCCCTGGGCAGGGCAGGCAGGGAACAGGACATGGAAGAGCTTCACTCCCCCAGCCTCGGGCACCAGAGCACAAACCATGGCCCTGGAATCCACCACTCCTCAAACTGCAAGAATGCTCCTCCCAGGTGGACCCAGTACTACAGAGTTGGAGAGACTCAGGAATGCTTGGAGAACAAAAAGGTATCCGTAGCTCCTTTAAATTAGATATCCTATGTAGCACAAACTCTGCCACAATTCTATTTAGGGTGTTTAGGAGGCAAGTCGGGGTGGGGGGAGGAGAAACACCCCAACCCTCAGAGGTAGACCAACACCCAGAACACCAGAAAACCAGACGCAGGTGTTCTAAGCAAACAGGTGTCAAGGGATTAGTCCCTGGGCTCAGTTTATCTGAGAAGGCTTCTTGGGGGTGAGTTTTAAGCAGAATTTAAAAGGAGGTTAAAAACAAAACAAAACAAAACTTCTTTGGCAGAAAACAAAGAAGGTGTTAATAGTCTGTAAATTCAGGGACTTTAAAGCGGTGGTGACACAGACTGTGAGGGGCCAGGTGTCCCAAGCACTCATGGAAACATCTTCCCCCAGGGTAAAGGTCACAATGCAGGTCACAGTGCCGGGGAAGGAGGAAGAGAGGTGACAGACATCTGTTTCAGTCTAACTCACCCAAGCCCATAAGGCAATCTAGCTCTAGAAACAACCATCTTGGTGGAAAAATGAGAGAGCGGAAGGAGAAAAAGAATAAATGAGCAACCCCAGTTGAGGGGTGGTGGCAGAGAAAAACCAGAATGGGGACAGAATGCAATGACAGTGTCTGGGAGGGAAGTCCCAGCAGGGGCTGGGAAAGGAAGGAGGGAAGGTGGAGTGGAGCTGACTTCCCACCTGGGAAGCTCGGGAGCCCGGTGGAGCACGGCAGGTGCCTCCCTTCCCAGGGCCATGCCAGCTAAGCCACTGTCCACGCCTTGACCCCGTCGGCCTTCGGCGCATGGAAAGCTGTGCGAGGCTTTACTCAGTGTTGCTCAGAAAACAAGCGTGCCTTCCTCTGGGGAACAGATGATCACCTACGAGGAGTACAGAAAACAAAGAGAACTCTGCGCCACCCGGCTGGGACCCAGGCATGTTGGCAACCAGGTGAGAGAATTCCTGTGCTCTCCTTGGACTGTGTCAACAAAAGCTGTGATTCACAGCTTCCCTGTGGAAACTGAGACTCCCAGACAATCTCCAGATGGAGGAGGGGCCTTCCCCCTCCACCCCCGGCCTCAGCCCCAAGGAGGAAATAGCTCAGATAACAGAGAAGCACCACTCCAAGTGCCAAGTCGCCATTCTAGACTGACGAGAGCATATGCCAAACCACCGGCTACCGTGTGCCCCTAAAAGGCCACCTGTGTGAAAAGACCCTGGCATCTGGCTGTTGTGGACCTGTCTGAATAATTAATCGTTCTGGGGCTGTTTCCTCATCCACAAATGGAGGCTGAGTGCAGATCATGTCCTCTCTTACTTTCCCATCCTTCAAAATCACAGCAAAAAGCAGAAGGTAGACAAGATAGGTTTAACAAATTTTCAGGCTGACTCCTCCCCTGGCAGAGATGGGGACATAAGATACAGAGAAAAAGCGGGACGAGGACCCTGGAAGTCTCCTTATCAGTCTCTAGACTCATGGGAGTATAGGGCACAGCCAACAGATTTATAGGAGAAAGGAAAGAAAAAGTCCTCTGCTAGGTGCAACCAGTGGACTCTTTTGATGAAGGGGTGGGATGGAGGAGGAGTGGCCAGTCTGGGAGGCTCCTGGGTTAAGGCAGCCTCGAATATACGATAGATTGGTGGTACTGCTTGAACATCTCGTTTGTAAATTATTTCATGTGCTTCAGTTTTGCCTTCCCAACAGGACCAGGAGCTTTTTATGAAAGAAAAATCGCAAGTATTGTGTTTCTTTCGATTTCCCACAGGACTTGCCACACAGCAGATACACACTAACACTCGCTCGATCATATCAGGAGAGAGTCTCACCAGACGTTTACTCAGTGCTCACATGTCCCAGGCATTGCAAAAGGAGTTTTCACACAAGAATACTCATCACGGCCCCATTTTGCAGACACAACAAGTTGAGGCTCACAAAAGTTTCAGGACTTTCCCAAGGTCCCACAACGATGAGTAATTGGGAGGCCTGGGATTCAAACCCAAGCCTTCTTGTACGGGAGACGGAGAGCTGGCTGGCCCGGAGAGCCAGATTACACGGGAGTGGGCAAGACACGTGCACACACGCTCCGGAAAATCATATGTGACCTACACAATAGATGTGGAAGCTTAAGAGCAAAACAAAGGGGCGATCAAAACAGGGTGGGCTCCTAAAGAAGATGGTTTGCAGAGCAGGATTTTCAAGATCTGGAGGGACAGCTTGATGGGGGTGGGGAACAGGCTGCAGTTGCTGAGAAAATGCTCAGAAACAGGAAACGCACTAAGGAACAGGAAACAGTGGGTCACAGTCACCTGTACTGACACAAAGTGTTTGGACAGGAGGGAGTTGGTCCCAGGCCTAGGAAAGCGATTTAGAAACAAGGCAGTGTTTTCTGAGTCCCGTAGAAGATGCATGCTTAGCACATGACTGAAAGCAATTAACTCGCCTCACATTGGTCTGCTGATCAAGTTGCAACTGGAAAGGAGTTTCCATGGGGGTGGGGGGTATGCCAGGGAACCAGCCTGTGGCTCTTACACCATGTCCCGAGGCTGCCGCGTGTGAGCTCAGGGTTGGCGAATGCCCAGGGGATGCCATCAGAAAGCCCTCTCCGTGAGAGTGTCCCGCCCCTCTAGGAGGCCCCATAAAAGCCGCGGGTCCGGGGCTCCCCACCACCTGCCTCCTCCACCCCCTGCACGAGCCTACCTCAGGCGCTGCTCTCGCCGCTTTCCTTGCCACCATGTCTCGGCAGTCCACCGTCACCTTCCAGACTGGCAGCCGCAAGGGCTTCAGCACCTCCTCAGCCACCACCCCAGCAGCCGGTCGCTCCCGCTTCAGCTCTGTCTCTGTGGCCCGCTCCACTGGGGGCACTGGAGGGCCAGGAAGGATCGGCAGTGCTGGAGTCAGCTTCGGAAGCCGCAGCCTCTACAACCTGGGGGGGCCCAAGCGGGTCTCCATCAGTGGGTGTGGCAGCAGCTTCCGAAGTGGCTTTGGCGGCAGGGCTAGCAATGGGTTTGGGGTCAACAGTGGATTTAGCTATGGGGGTGGAATTGGAGGGGGCTTTGGTGGCCCTGGCTTCCCTGTCTGCCCCCCTGGAGGCATCCAAGAGGTCACCATCAACCAGAGTCTCCTGGCTCCCCTCAACCTGCAAATCGATCCCGCCATCCAGCGGGTGAGGACCGAGGAGCGCGAGCAGATCAAGACCCTCAACAACAAGTTCGCCTCCTTTATCGACAAGGTGAGACAAGAGCTTCATCTATTCCCTTGAGTCTGGGATTGAACAAGCTGTTGGAAAGGCCCCAGCCCAGAGGGGACAGCAACAAAACAATGGCCTCCCTGTGGGAAGCCCCCCGTGGGGCCCGGGCATTTCCAGGCGGGCCAGTTTGCCCCCAGGACCTTGTGGCAGTTTCCTCTTTTGGAGCCCCGTGGGCTGGTTCTAAGTCCACATGGAGGGCAGAGTTAAGCTGATTCTCTTCAGGAGGACAGTTGTCACTGAGCGAGCTGCCCCCACCAGCTCAGGTGGCATTGAGAAACTCATCCCAGGCACGGAAGCTCCCCACAGAGGCCCCTGGGCCCCACCATGCTGATTCTGTGGAAGCCCAAGGGAACTTTGGGATAGCTTCGTGGGGTTTCTTCTCTGGGGTTGGCGTTGTCAGTTACATAATTGTCAGATGGATGTCAGGTGAAAAAAGATCTTTTTCTTCCCTCCTTTATTAACAGGAGTATCTGACTCTGCCTCCCCAGCTTCTCAAGATTCTATTCTCTCTTCTCCCCTGCAGGTGCGGTTCCTGGAGCAGCAGAACAAGGTCCTGGAGACCAAGTGGAGCCTCCTGCAGGAGCAGGGCACGAGGTCCGTGAGGCAGAACCTGGAGCCCCTCTTTGACGTCTACATCGGTGACCTCCGACGGCAGCTGGAAAGCATCACCAACGAGAGGGGCAGGCTCGAGGCTGAGCTGAGGAACACGCAGGACACTGTAGAAGATCTCAAAGTCAGGTAAGTGGGACATAGCTTCTAGCCGCACATAGCCATCCCCGGCCTCCTTAGTTTGAGGATAGAGAGGTGCAAAGGAGCAGATGCCAGTGTCAGCCAGGAGCTTTGGAACTGGCAGTCATTATCGTATAAGGTAAAGACAGTACGGTGTCAGGTAACAAAGAGACCTTCATCTCATCACTGTTAACAAGGAGGCTGTTCTTATGTCTACATGACCACAAAGGGAGACCAGCATCATCTAACAAAACATTGTTACTCACTCAGAAAAGCATAATATTATTCCACAGTCTGCATATTATTTAGTTCCACTGGACATGGGCTCAATTATTGAGATGACTTACATTTCCAAGAAGTCCTTAGCTTGGGAGTGAAGAGAGGTAGGAAAGAAGAGTTTGAGCAAGGCAATCTCATCTTCCTTCTGGAGGCAAATCTTGACTACACCTCATTCGAACTGTAGCCGGTAAGGTAGCCAGTGGAAAGACATGGCCCTAGCTAACCCCTTAGCTGGCTACTCTTGTTTCTGAGTTTGAGCTACACCCAGATGCAAAAAACACACTTCTTCTCAAGGACCACCCTGAGGTTCAAGGAAAATATATCAAAATCTACCTGGAACTGTGTCCCAAACAGATAAATTTTACCCCACATTTTCAGCAGGCACTTGAGGTAACAAATGTTTTTAAAGATTAGAATTGTGCATTCATAGAAAGATGCAGTGGCATAAGTATGTATTTCTGTTCTCTTAAGTTCCAGGCTCACCTTCTAGTCTTACAGAAGTTAAAAAAAAAAAAAATTGGCAGAAACAATTATCTCCCTTTCACAGAGGGAGAATAGAGGTTAAATGAATCACCAAAGTCACACACAGGTCAGCGGAAGAGTGGGGAAGGATTTGAGGTCTCTTACCTCTTGCTACACCAGGTTGGGGAGAGTTCAGTGGAGAACTTGCTCAACAGCACACTCTTCCTCCGCCCTTACAGGTACGAGGATGAAATTAACAAGCGCACGGCTGCTGAGAATGAGTTTGTGGCCCTGAAAAAGGTGAGTGGCAATGTTTCTCAAAGGAAAAGATTTAAAACTGAATCTTGGAGTGTGGGGTGGCCTGACCCATGGGCCACCCAAGAAAGGTCACATCAACCTAGAGAACATCTGGAGAGCTCAAACGTGCCGAAACGCTCCCTCCGTGTTTATGACCCCATTGGCCCTGCTTGGGTTTCTGCCAGCCCAGGGAACTCAAGCCCCCATTCTCAGTCATCACGCATCCCCACACCCAAATGCCCCAGACTCAGAGTTTTCTAAAATCCAAACTAGAAGTCCAGGGAGAAATCTGCTTGGCTTCTTTTGGATTCACTGCCTGGCTAAGGTCTCAGAGGAGCATCTTGTGCTGTGTTCCAGGACGTGGATGGTGCCTACATGAACAAGGAGGAGCTGGAGGCCAAGGTCAAATCTCTGGCTGACGAGCTCAACTTTCACCGTTCGGTCTTTGAGGCGGTAAGAGTCCGCAAGTGTTCTTGCTCCTCCTGGATCTGGAGTCTGGACAGGAAAGGCTGCTGCAGAGTGCCATCCACTCAGGGCCTCCACCCCAAATCTAGCCGGATACGCCAAGTGGGGCCTTAGAGAGCAGAGGGGACCAGAGAGAACTGCTTGGAACCTTGTCATGCTAAACTACCGCAACTCTGGGCTTCTCCCCCTGCCCCATGGCAGGACAACCCCCGGCAAGGAGGGGGTGCCAATTCTCTAATTCTAGGTCACTGGGTAACATTCCCAAGGAATCAAGACCTAACTGCCCCCTTCCCTTTTAACACAAGGCAAGCTTCCCCTCAGCTTATCGGCTGGGGGCTTCTTGCCCTTGGACAATGCCATATCCCAGACACTACCCCTCTGAAGGCAGAAACCTGGGTCTGTGGAAAGGGAGAGGTAGGAAGTGATGAAGTCACACCATGCAGGGACAGCAGGGTCCTGAACATCACCTGACCCTGAAGAAACCTTTGATGCTGGCATATTGAGCAAACGTGTCACATTCACATCCATGTAATTCGAATTCAGAGGACACTTACCCACCCCCATACCCAGGGAAAGCACACAGATGGGAACCTTGAAAAGTGATCAATGACCCAGAAACTTCCCGGGATGGAGTGGGTCCCATAAATGGCTGGGAGTGCCCAGGGAACAGCTGGAAGGATCTGCGAGGGATGCCAAAGAAGGGATTTCTGACCTGGCTGGGTAGTCAACCACAGGATTCATGATCCCTTCTTTTTATGCCTCGGTGACGCTGAGTTTACTGCCCTGCAGGAGCTGTCCCAGATGCAGACCCAGGTCAGTGACACATCCGTGGTGCTGTCCATGGACAACAACCGCAACCTGGACCTGGACAGCATCATTGCCGAGGTGAAAGCGCAGTACGAGGACATCGCCAACCGCAGCCGGGCTGAGGCTGAGTCCTGGTACCAGACCAAGGTGAGTGTGGGCACCTCCGTGACGGGTTCCAGGGTTAGCGTTCTCTCAGGCTGTGTAACATGACTTAACTCTGAGCTACAAGCCTCAGAAAATGTGTAAGCATTTCCATTTCTTTCGACTTGGCAGGAGCATCTTTGATGCTATGAAAATGTAGCTTGAAACCTAACCATACACACTAACATGCAGTTAGGGCAACATTGGGTGTTCGGGACATCCAGGGCCTCACATTGCTCAAGATCTCAGTGGGGGCAGGGAGGATGAGTCCCCAAAACAGCCAAGAAAACTTGTAGTTTCTGAAAGGCTTATTTATTCCATACATATTTTCTGAGCTCCTACTATATGTCAAGCAGGATTGCGGGGTTGTAAACAAATAAACTGCAAACAGAGAACCCGAGGCCCAGGAGGCCATAAACTGAATGGACAATCACGGAAGGGAAAAGACAACATGACTAAAAAGCTCCCAGGAAGAGGTGGGCTTCTAGTCCAGCTGGGAAGCAGCGAGGGACCAAAGATCGCTGAGGAACAGGGATATGTGTGAGGCCCAGCGAGCAGCTGGAAGGCAGGAACGAGCGCTTTGTTGAGCAGGAGAGTCCGAATCAGGAAGGGGAAAGTTGGGATAACCCTAAAGAGCTGCTGCCCAGAGGCCGCAAGGAGGTGGCTTTGAAGGGGTTGAGTCGACCCAGGAGATCAGCTCCCCACTGAGTCCAGACTCCTCATGGGCATCTGCTCACGAACAAGCTGGCTCCTGTCCCTGGCCCTGCTCTGGGCACTGCCCTTCCGGTCAGCAGAGTGGTGGAGAGGAAGGCAGGTGGGGCCGGGGCCAGGGGGCCACGATGCAGTGGCAGATCCCTGTCGGTGAGAGGATGTGGGGTGCCCTTAACGCCAAGGTGAAGTGGTTGAAATGTATAGGGAAGGATTCTGTGTGTTGTTGGGTTGTTGTTCCTTTTAATCATGTGTATCTAGAAACAGGAAGGTGAGCTATTCAGCGCTTTCAAAGCCTGGCAGATCTTGCCTCGGGCAAGGGCTCTCCTCCTGCCGGGGAAAGGTGTAGGTTTCATTGCAGTCTGCTGGAGCAGACAGGGTGCAATTATTTCTCCTAAATGAGTGTGTCCTAGATCCGCACCATTAGACTGAGAGCTACCTGAGCTCCAGGATTCTTTTCCAAAGTCTCCACGTGTGCTGCTTACGGCCTCTGCACCACCCAACACAGTTCCCTGCGTCTCCTCCCCATTTCCCAGGCACTGGTGTTGGGAGGGCTGACAAAATTCACGGGCACAGTTTGTCTGGACGCATGCCCCACGACTAGCAACTCCCCAGGGACAGTGACCAAATCACCACATCACTCCCAGAACACACCATTCCTTCCTCACCCAGAATCTTCCCACGGGCTGTTTCCTTTGTCTGGAATGTTCTCCCTCAAATCTGATCACTTAGGTCCCTCCTTCCCATTCTTTAGACCACAGCTGGAGCATCTCCGTCTCTGGAGAGACTTCCCTGACCACCACCTCCCACTTCCAAATCTAGGTCAGATTCTTTTATTACACTCTCCAGGACCCTGTTCATTTCCTAAGGGGCACTTATCTCAGTTTGGAACTGTAAATGTGATAGTATGCTGATTTGATTAATGTCTGTCTCTCCCAACAAACTGTAAGCTTCAGGGAAATGAGTGAATGATCAGTGAATGAATGTGCCTGTTTGTGGCACCAAGGGCCAGGCTGTGCACAGGACGAGTGCCCAGGCCAGGCGTTTGACTAGGTGACTGAGTCTGCTCTGGTTCTCTCAGTACGAGGAGCTGCAGGTCACCGCGGGCAGGCATGGTGATGACCTCCGCAACACCAAACAAGAGATCTCTGAGATGAACCGCATGATCCAGAGGCTGAGAACTGAGATCGACAATGTCAAGAAGCAGGTAGAGTTTTGGCAGGGCCAAGAGCTCCTCAAATGCTCATTTCTTCTGGGTCATTCTGCCATCTTACATCTCCTACCCAAGACACTGCATACCTCCAGGGGCTGTCCGTAGGACTCATGGCTCCCTCCTTTCCTCGCAGTGCTCCAGCCTACAAACGGCCATCGCCGATGCAGAGCAGCGCGGAGAACTAGCCCTCAAGGATGCACGGGCCAAGCTGGTGGACCTTGAGGAAGCCTTGCAGAAGGCCAAGCAGGACATGGCCCGGCTGCTGCGTGAGTACCAGGAGCTCATGAACGTCAAGCTGGCCCTGGACGTGGAGATCGCCACCTACCGCAAGCTGCTGGAGGGCGAGGAGAGCAGGTGAGGACAAATGCACCAACTCCGTCCTCAAAGCAAGTCGAGCTGTCCACCCCTCCCCCTGGGAATTCCTAGGGGCTCAGGATGCTGCAGCCCCTCCTCTTTTGGAAAAAGGAGAAAAATGCAGATGCAGTTGGGCTATGACAAAGAATATGGGTACAGTTTCCTTCCAGGCTAGTAAATCACTGGAGATGCAACTATGTTTAGTATCCCATAGAAAGCCAAGACCTGATTAGGTCTAAGTAATCAAATTCAACAAAAAGAGAAATTGGTTATGTGGCAGGTCTCAAAATGTGGTATGAAAGGCCCTGTCCTGAGAATAAACTGTCCTAGTATTGAGGCTTACAGGTACACCACTAACTAGCTACATTACCTTGGGGAAGTCAGTCTGCCCTCTCTGGCCCTCAATTTCTTCCACAATAGAACCAAAAGGCCAAATTCCATTATCTCCAAAGTTCAGTGGGAGCTTTGTGCTCTGTCAATTACTAGCTGTGTAACCAAAGGCAAATTACTTACCCCTTCCATGCCTCGGTGTTCTAACCTACAAAATGGGGTAACAATAGTTTCAAACTCATATATTTTTAGAAGGGTTAAAACAAGGGAATATTCACAAAACTCTTAGAACAATGCATAATACACAGTGTTCAATAAATGTTAGCTGTCATTCAGTTTAGTGGTTTTGGAATGGGCTTTGGAATCAGATAAATCTGGCTTCAAATCCAGCTTTATGACCATGATCAAGTCAATTAACTTCTCTGAGCTTCAGTTTCTCCCTCTGTGAAACTGAGATACTCCCTGCCTGATGGGATGGTTGAGAGAACTCAGTGGTATAATATGGTAACAGGTACTCAACAAATGTCAGCTCTTGTTAAGGTTCTAAGTACGTGCTTATGAATGAATGCCAGTTCTGTCCTCAACATGCTAAAGCAAAGTTGCTCTGGTTGCTAACAAAATAACAGACTGATTATTGCTATTGTTATTCTGATGACTCAGACTCCCCTCCACACCTGCAATAACCTCTGTGCTGGCCCAGTGCATGACAATAGTCCCTTGTTGAGAGACAAACCTTTTTGTTATAGAACAGGTTCTCCCTTTCCGATTCGCACCAGTGTAATATTACTTTTAATTTTCTTAAAGTGTCTAACTACTTTAAGCCAAAAATATGTCTGAGATTACAGGTTTTACTCCTATGAACCTCAAATTCCACATTATATCATTCATTAGATTATTATTTTTAATGCTACTAGTACTTAAATAACTTCAATCTACATTATTTCTGCAATAAAAATAATAAAAAGTTTTGAAATGCATTTAAAATATTTGCAAAAATGCCCACAAGTTGCCAGACACAATAGTAACCCTCCTTCTCCCCTCTCTTCACAATCAGGCTGAGTGGAGAGGGAGTTTCTCCAGTTAACATCTGTGAGTATGACTTCCTTCTTGTGTCATTTGGAGTGTGTGTGGTTGGGGGTTGGGAAGGGGGCAGGCTTGCAGGAGGGTGAGGACACAAGGCATTAGAGGGGGTCCCACAGACAGGGTTCATTTTGAGAAGGTTGGAGGTTTTGGGTACATTAAAAAGAAAGCTGTATTAGGAGAGAGTCTTTAATGTCACAACTCTTTTCTCTTTGAGAGTGAGGGTGCCACAGAAGGGGTGATGGGAGGTTTGTTGTCATTGTTCTGCATGGGTCTAGAAAACCCCAGCCCACACCTCCCACTTCCCAGCAGTCCAAGCCTTTCTTGCTGGGGCTCAAGTCTAAATCGGAGATAAACATTTGATGTGGACAGGGTTTATGAAAACTCCTGGTCTGCCTTGGGCCTTTGGAAGAAGCTTTCATGCTGGGCACAAGAGCATTGCCACCTAGGTGGCTCCTCCCCAGAACAGTTTGGGAAGAGGCCCCACTGCTTGGCTCAACCCTGCAGAGTATGACTGCAGACAGTTGCCAAAGGTTTGCAAGGCAGCAAGGGCAGCATCAAACATGGCAGTTGGGTTCAGCTACTCCAACACAGGAGTGGCATTAGCAAGCTGGCACAGCTTTGTGCCAGTTAGAACACAAATCATCACTCACAGAGCTCAGTGCTGGCATTGTGAGGCCAAAAAAAATGACTTTTACAACTTGCACTCTACAAGTCAGTTTGGTTTTCTGGATGGGGGTTCATAAGAGCAACCAATTAAATTAGCCAATGATTTTAGAGGTCAGAGCCCTCTGAACCACCTAGGTGTCCTCCTTCCCTGATGTTTTTGCCTAATGGTACCAGAGACCCTCAAAGGTAATTTTGGGAATAGATGGCGTAACCTTGAAGTTCCTTTCTCTTGAAAACACCTAAACATCTTTATTAGCTTGCTTGGGCTTCTGCAACAGAGTACCACAAACACTGTGGCTTAAAACAACAGAAATGTACTACCTCACAGTTCTGACACCAAAACCAGGGTGTCAGCAGGACCACGCTCCCTCTGACGTTTGTAGAGGACAATCCTTCCTCGCCTCTTCCTGGTTCTGGCAGTGCTGCCAATCCTTGGTGTTCCATGGCTTACGGCTGCATCACTCCAGTCTCTGTCTTGGAGATCATGCATCTGTGGCTTCAAACGAATGTCTTCCCTCTTTTTGTAAAGACACTAGTCATATTGCATGAGGCGAGGCCACCCCAAAGACTTTATCTTAACGTGATCACATCTGCAAAGACCCCATTTCCAAGTAAGGTTGCACTCACATGCACTAGGATTCAGCACTTCATCATAGTTCTATGGAGGACACAATTCATCCGATAACAGAGTCCATTTTTAATTTCAATTTTCCTTCTGCAGAGCCCAAAGTAGGGTACCAGAATGTTTAAGGTGAAGAGTGGTTAGAAGTTAGGAAAAGAACAGATTGGGAGGAGAAACAGGGCAGAGTTAACTGGGTTCATCTGTCACTGGGTCCATGGAGAACATTCCAGCCCAGCTCTGGGATTCCCAGGGCCTGGGCTGGGGGATGTCATGAGAAGAGCACACGCGCCCCCATGAGCTTCCAGAAGGAAGGGAGAGTCCAGAGCCAGGCCCAGAGAGGGAGCCAGGCTGGCAGAACAGCAGGGGATAGCACGACGGGACCACAGGGAAGGCAGGTGGACGGGAGCAGCTTCCTGGAGCAGCGAGAGGTCTCCAGCAGGTTCTGGAGGGGAAGAGAAGCACTGAGTATGAGTAGTGGGAGGAGCAGGAGGCCATGCAGCCTGGGGAATGCTGGCGCTACAGCTCAGGAACACAAGCTGAGGCGTACAATGTGGTCTCACCAAGCAGAGGAAATTGGAAGGAGACAAACAGCTGCCTGACGAGACCCCCCACCAACCCTAGGGCTCCAGGGCACAGGCCCTGACACCTCAGCTGTCTTCTCTCCTGCCCCTGATTCTGACCACATCTCCCTTTTCCGGCAGCTGTGGTCACCTCCACTGTTTCCAGTGGCTACGGCGGTGGCAGCGGCATTGGAGGTGGAAGCCTGGGAGTTGGTGGGGGCAGCAGCTACTCCTTCACCACCAGTGGTGGGCACAGCCTGGGTGCAGGCCTGGGGGGCTCTGGCTTCAGTGCCAGCAGCAGCCGGGGCCCAGGGGGCAGTGGCTCTAGTGTCAAGTTTGTCTCCACTACGTCCTCCAGCCGGAAGAGCTACAAACACTAAGTGCAGCCGCCCAGCTCCCTCGCCCCTGTCTCGAGGCCTGTTTGTACTCACACCTGGACACCTGGGTCCCTCTCCTTGCCTCCACTCCCTAAGGCGCACCTGTGCTGCTGGGAAGCCTGGCGTCCTGGCGACGCCCCCTTCCCTGGTCTGAGCAGGCCTCTGCCCTCCCAACAGCGCCGGGCTGCTCGCAGCACCTCTCCGTGCTGCACGTGCAAAGCCAAAGCCCGCTGCGTCTCCAGGCTCACATTCAGCCTGTCTTGCAAGGCCCAGCAATCTGGAAACTCCTCCTCGGCCCCACCTCCCTTCCTCCCTCCCCCCAGATGCAAAGATGGGGGAATCTGTGTCTCCAAAGCCATCTGAAAGGTGTCTCTCACCCCATCTGCCTCACGGTGCTTGTAAGCTGCCTCCTTGGTGTGAGTGTTCCCTCTGTTCCTTCCCTGGAATTTGTGTATTAAAGGGGTGTGTCATGTGTTTGGCGTCAGGCACTCTGTTTGGAATGGCGACTGAATGGCGACTGGCAATGGAGCCCAGAGCGATTCTCCTCCTCCCCCAGGTGTGCTCCTTGCTCAGGCTCCACACAGGCAGGGACAGAGGCATCCGCCCTTGCCCACTTCCCTCTGGGCTGAGAAGGCTGGCTGGGAAGACCGGAGGGCAGGGCCCACCAGACTTCTTCCCTTCTCCTTGGCACGCCTTGTTTGGGAAACCCAAGCCCCTGGAAGAAGCCCTGCCCAGCCTCCCTGCTCCCTGTGCCATGCAGGGCGGTGCTGTCCCCTCCTGGACCAGACTGTGCTCTGAAACACTGCCAACACTGACATAGGGTGGGTGGCCCAGGACTCCTCCGCAAAGGGGCTGATTGTTCCCTGACAGCTTCAGACTTGCAGATCGGAGCAGAGAAATAACAGGCAGCGGACAGGAGTTAGAAGTCAGCCCCGAGGGCGAGGCTTTCACCAAGGAGCGGAGTCATTTAGCCCGTAATTGCAGGCAGCAGTGAGACATCCAGGAAGCTCCCACATTCCCCATTTCCATAAACATGGGTTTACAAGGCTCCTGGACCCCTCCCCTCAGGCCTGGGCTGGGATGTAGCCCACTGGGCTCAGCCAGAGTGGGGCCGTTGGGACTGATGCGAGCTGCCAGCCAGGGTTCTGAAAACCCCTGGTCCCGAGTGAAGGAGCAGGGAGGGAAACAGAGAACTAGAGGGAAGGGCGATGAGTGTGAGACCAGGGGCTAAAGTTTGGAATCGTTGGGAGAGGAGGTTGGCAGGAAGGAGAGAAATGACACTGAGAACAATTGTTTAATCCCCTTGTATGGGGGAGGGAAGGGTGCAAATGCAGACCCAGGGATAAGAGCAGTGGAGGGAAATCCTGGAGCTTCCTCCCTTGGACAAGCTTCCTCTCCTCTCTCAGCCCAGTGTCGTCCTCTGTGTGAAGTGCGGTGATTCGGGGCCTGTGACCTGTGGTCAGACCACTACGTTCTAACATTGGCTCCAGCATCCATTAGCCATGTGACCTCAGCCAGTGCCTAACTACACTGTCTACGCCATGCCTCAACTGCTTCATGTGTAAAGCAAGAACAGGAATAGCTCCCCCACCGTGCTATTCATCGCGAAAGCGAAGACAGCTGTAAAGCAGCTACCCAGAGTAGCGACTCAAAAACTGTTCACAATTGTTATTATTTTTATCACAACTCTCACAAAGTTATTATGAGAATCAAATGAGATAATGCTTGCAGCTGACCTGCTGCGTGGTGGGGCACAGATTCAGTTCTCAATAAATGGATTTTTTTTATCCTACATGACCAGGATGGGAAGTCAAGCGCTTGGGTTCAGAGCCCAAGACCTGGCAGTAGAGAAGGGAGCTGGGACGGTAGGCAATGGGAGTGTTCACAGCGCGGCTGAGAGCCTGGGCGTGTGGGGAGATTCCTTGGCCAGTGCTTCCTTGGCCAGCCTCCTCCCAGCCTGCCGGCGCAGCTTCAGCCCTGTCTCCATGTCCCATGGCGGGAATTGCTGCTGGGGTGGCTTCAGGGATGGCTTCAGGATGAGGAGCCTTCACAGCCTTAGGGGCAGCAAGAGAATCTTCATCAGTGGGGGCTGCCGCTCCAGCCAGGCTAGCTTTGGGGGTGCTGGCTACGGGCTGGGTGTCGGGAGCATGGGGTACAGAATGGGGGAGTGGGTATGGATTTGGAGTTGGGATGGAGCCTGGAGCTGGGAGATCCATGAGGTCACCATCAGCCAAAGCCTCCTGACGCCTGTCCACTTGGAGATCAACCCCTCTCTCCAGTGGGTATGGAAGAAGGAGAAGGAGTGACCAAGAGTGTCAACAACAAGTTCGCCTCCTTCATCGACAAGGTGAGCGGCAGGTGGGGTCACCGGCAAGGAAGCAGCTGCTGCCCAGGGGATCTCTGCTTTCTGTGCTGTTCTGAGCTGGGCAGTCTGCTGACCAGGAGGAGGAAGGTAGTTTCCTACCTTGTTGAGGTGGGAGCAGAAAAATTCCCATCTCTACACTCAAGAGCTCTCTGACCCACTGCAAGGACATTGCTGTTCTGATGCGTAGTGGCCATGTATTTGGCTTACAGTTAGACAGTTAAACAGGATCCGTTTGGAAAGAAGGAGATAAAGGAATGAAGGTTAACTAGTTCTGTTCATGGAAGTAGGCTGGGGCCACTTTTTCTTGCCCAGTTTAATCAGGACAAGTGCCCTTCTATGGCGGTAGGTGTATGTCTGGGAAGCTGAGTGGGTGGCGAGGGTACACTCAGAGCCTTTAGCCTCTTTCTTGAAGCAAAAGGAAAACTGGGAGGTTGGCCTGAGTCCTCCCTGCTGCACGGCCTGGCATCCTAGGTGTTTCCCAGCCCTGGGAGAGAGTCCGTCCATGACACTATTCTGTGTTGCGCCTCCAGCATTGCACATGGAAGCTGGTTGGCTTTGCCTGTGAAGAACCAATTTAAGGATCATCCAGGCTTCGTGTCTGGGACCTGGAAGAAAGAGTACTAAACTAAGAGGCAACCAGGCTGGGTTCCAGTCTGGTCTCCAATCCTGGGAGAGTCACCAAACTCAGGACTCCTGTGGCTTGGACAGATGGACTCAAAGGTCCCTTTGCAGGTCTAACAGGCTATAAAATGCTTCATCACATGGCCCCAGATGGCTGAATGTGTGGACCTAACCAAAGGCACTGCTGAGGCTCTGGTTCCCAAACTTTATCACCCCATGTCACCCCACCTGGTCTGGTACTTGCACCAGCAGAGGTGAGATTTCCAGGCACCTGGCTGTGACAGGAAGAGTATGGGCTCCACTTGTCCCCACGTCATCTGCAGGGGATGTGGGGAATGAAGCCATGTGACTGGGGGGGACTTGGAGCCAGGACTCCCCTGCTTCCTCTGACAACGGGAGAGCTGCAGAGGAAAGGATGCGTTTGTTAAAGACTCTGGGCAGTCAGGGCTCCTTCGTGGCCTGAGGCTGGGTGCCACTCTAGGTACTCCTAGTTATACGCATTTCCCAAGGCTGCCCCTCAGGCTGAGGAGAGACGGGGATGATTCAAGAAACCTAAATTAGCTGCACAAGTCCACAAGGGACTGAGAGAGCAGAGGAAGGGGCTTGCCCAAGCCCACACGGCTGGTGAGGACAAGGCAGGACTGTGCCCAGGTCTCCTCAATGCAACTCCAGCATTCCCAGAGTGTGTAGACAATGGAGGCCACATTCTAGATCTAGAGAAACCACATCAGAAAGAAAATGGGCAGATTGAACTTCATGCCAAGAACCTCCTGTCGCTTTAGGGGAATCAAAACCTCACCCAGTGACATGCTGGTGGAGTGTTCCTTTCTTAAGTTACCATACGTCACCCTGGCTTGGTGTGTTCGATGGCTCCCAGCCCTGTGACCTTTCTTGCTTCTCCCCTCTCCAAGCCGAACCACCACTGTCTCCTGAGCCCATTGCACCAACATCTGCCCGGCTCTCTGTGTTCCAGACTCCTTCCCAGTGGAGGAAGAGGAGGCGGAGCTGCCACCTGGCCCCTGAGGCCATACAGAGCCCACCTACACTGTTAGGGGGTCCTGTATCCCAGAGACCTCTGGGGAGCTGCTACATAGAAACCCTCATGGTCTCTTACCTCTGGCTGGGGCAGGTGCAGTTCCTGGAGCAGCAGAACAAAGTCCTGGAGACCAAATGGAGCCTCCCACAAGACTAAAAAACCACCAGGGCCAATTTCGAGCCCATGTTTGAAGCCTGTATCAGCAACCTGAGGCGGCAGCTGGACTGCCTGGGTGGAGAGTGGGGCAGGCTGGGGACAGAGCTGGGGAACATGCAGGGCATGGAGGAGGACAAGTGAGTGACCACTCAGTCAGCACCTGGGCCAGAGCCCGGGCAGAGCCAGAGCCGGGGAGAGGCCGGAGGGAGCAGGAGAAACAGGGTCTGCTCTCCGGAAGTGCCTGGTCCGGTGGGGAAACGGGACACATTTAGGGCATAGAGGTGGAGTCAGAAATAGACACAAAAATAGAAAGAGAGCTGGCCTTTGTGGTCTAGACTGTTGAGGCTTTAGGGAGGGGCTGGAGTCAGAGACGATGATAACTAACGTGGGTACAGAGAGCTTGATACACGCAACACCCTTTAAACGCTGCAAACAAGGAAAGTAAGGCTCTGAGACGGCACTGACTTACCCAAAATGATACAAGTGGCAACTCAGGAGTTAAGAATTAATCCCACGAAATCTCACTCTCACATTTTCCAACTAAATCTCATTGCTAATTTACAGTGTTCTCATATTCACCCCGCCCCTGGTCAAGAGTCTGGGGAATGAAAAAGAAAGACAGGAATCCGCTGCCTTCTGCCAGGACCACACACACATATACACACGCATCACTAAACATAACGCTCAAATGCTCACGCCTACAGATATATTTCTTATTTTTATTGTTTGTAATTCTCATTTGTCTTGTTCTAATTTATTTCTAGTTCTCTCGGTCACACCAAAATTAGTAACTTGATAATAATGAATTTTGGTTACTGTTTGTATAATACAGCACAAGTTCAAATTTTAGACTTGTGCGCTCCAATGAGGTAGCCAGTAGCCACATTTGATTATTTAAATTTAAATTAATTAAAATTAAATAAAAATAAAAGTTCAACTTCTTAGTCACACTAGCCACATTTCAAGTGTCCAGTTGCTACATGTCACTAATGGGTCCTGTAACCAGCGCAGATATAGAGCATGTCCATCTTCGCAGAAAGTTCTGTTGGAGAGCTCCGTGGAATCTAGAGTCAGTGGCTTTAGAATCTTGGCTCAACTCACTAGCTGAATGACCTCCCAGGAAAACTATTTAACCTCTCTAACTCCCAGTTTCTTTATAAGGCAGTTGAGAGTAATAAATCAAAACTTGCATGTAAAGTACTTGGTAAGGTGCACGGTGTTAATAAGTGTTAGCTATGTTTATTGTATTTACAATTATGTGTTTGCGTGTAGTGATACAGACCCAAACAAGAGAAGCAAGTGCAGACGGATAATTTATAATATGCAAATATATTTCTATAATGCAAACACAGAGTAACATTGTTGCAATCCAAGAAGGCTTCCTGGAGGAGAAGACCAAAGCTTAAGGTTGAAAAGACAGAAGTCATAGGAGAGGGGTAGGATAGGGACCTGTGGAAGGGTGTGCTCCTGGTTGATGGCCAGGCAAGGTTCCCATGGCGTCTGAGCTGCCTGCTTGGGGCCACCTGATGCCACCCTCCAGCAGAGGGACTGTGGGCTGGGAAACACCAAAGACAAGGACAGTTATATGGAGTTAGGTGAAGAACAGATATTCAGATTTAATAAAATGGCAACTCAAGGAAACAATGAGGAAAACCAAATTGTCTTCCCTGGAGAAGCAATCTGGGAGAAGGCACAGTATTGAAGTTTTAACGGCAGGAAGAGATTTTCTCAGACCCCACTGAGCGGGAGAGGTGACGCAAAAGCAGGGAGCATTCTAGGTGTGCACACAGCGTGTGAGAGGGCTCTGTGGGTTTGAAAGAAGAAGAGCTTCCATTGCCCAGGTGGGGAAGAGCCTCTGAGAGGTTAGGGACCTGCCCAAGGTTACTCAGCTGGTGAAAGAGGAGCCAAGGTCCACACCACAGCTGTGCAGCACCTGGGGGTGTTGGACTCGGTGGCGCTTGAGTGGGCTGGAGGAGAATGGGTCCTCTGGGCAGAAGTGAAGCTTCCATCCCAGAGATCATGACTGGGGGCACCTCTGCATGCCATGGGCGGAGGGCAGACGGAGGGGGGTTGCTGCCTAGGTTGAAGGCTGAGAAACGGAGCAGGGGGCTCCTGTTAGCCTGAAGACCCTGCCTCTTAGGGCTCGGTTCAGTGTGGCTGCAAAGAGCGAGGGAACAGGAGGATGCCGCGGGGTCGGGAACTGCTGCCTCTTCCCGGACTCTCTGTTCCCCCCTTCACTGCCTGTGTTGGGTTGGGGCAAGGCCATGAGATAAACAAAAGGAGGAAACACGCATGCTCCTTATGGGACCCAAGTACTTCGAGGAGTCAAGCTGTGAGAAAAGAAAGCTCAGAAAGAGTGAGGGATGGTCTGTTTTGTTGTTTGGGGTCTGGGTTTTGTTTTTACGGGATGGTGGCTTGGCGGTTGGTGGCATGTGTGTGACAGGAGAGCTAGGTGACAGCAGGATGTTCTCTGAGTCCGCTCTGCCATCCCCCAGTGGCTGCCCACTATACCCACTGCTCTGACCTCACTCCCAGAACCCGCTCCAACCCCAGCCACTTCATCCTTCCCGCAGGAACGAGGAGGAAATCAAGACACAAAGCAACAGAGAATGCGTTTGTGGTGCTCAAGACGGTGAGTGGACAGAGACGGTCCTGCCCTTGGGGCGATGCTGTCTGCCGCCCAGGCCAGTGGCCGTGCATACAAGACGTTACTCAATTTACACAAGTCTTAGGAGCAGGTCTTACTTTGAAAGTGAGAAAACTGAGGCTCAGGGAGGCTAAGAACGTTGCCCAGGGTTACTCAGATAATCCGAAGTGAGTCAGGGTCCAGGACCCCAGAGTCTGAGCTGCAAATCATGACACCAGCCCCTCCCTGCATGGAGTGCAGCGTGCAAAGGGGAGGCACAATGGGCCTGTCCTGAGCCAAGTCCCCAGAATGTTGTCAGGCTTGGGAGGACGAGGGGTAAGGAAGGGACAGGCATTCACGCATGGAGTTCTAGGCCTTTCTGTTAGTGGGGCACACGGGCCAGGGGTTGGGGGCAGAGCCAGCTCCAGGGGTAAGCTGGAGGAGGAAGGAGGGAGCAGCAGTGTGTGATGAAGAGGACCAGGCAGAGGGGTGAGGGGAGCAGGGAGGCCATGGCAGCCTGGAGAGGCTTGGAGAGCCCAGAGGCAGCGGAAGCCCAAGGGCCAGGACAGGATCATCCTCACCACGCGAGGTGACACAGGATTACCTTTCCACATGGCACTTACTGATGAGCAGATGGGCATCCCGGAGAGCCCTGGTCCTCACATGGTTTGGACCTTCCCCCTCCCCACCAAGTTCCACTCCTTGGCCTGGAATAGACAAATGCCCTTGTTCTCAGGAGCTGAAATTCTCCCACCTAACTCACAGGCGGAGGGGGCTGGTTAGCCCAGGAAGGGTGGGAGCCAGAGTGACAGCATATTCTGTGCCCAGAACGTGGACGCCATCTACATGAACAAGGTGGGGCTGGAGGCCAAGATAGATGCCCTGGTGGATGAGATGAACTTCTGAGAGCTTCCTGCAGGGTGGTGAGAGTGCCCAGCACCATGCCAGGAGACCAGGGGCAGGGGGCCGGGCCGCAGTTGGGCACAGGAGCTGCTGGCTCCATCCCTGGTCTTCACTTTGCTCCTCATCCTCTACCAAGGGAGAAAAGGTGGTTCCCTTGGGCAGCTGGCAGGTGAGGAGACGTGAAAACTTCAGCCTTGACCACCTGGACAGGCATGTTCTGTCGAGCAGGCGGAGGACCGGCTGCCTATCAGTGAAGTTTCCATAGAACTTTCTGAGCAGCTTGACTCACCCAGCCCAGCCCAAATTTACCTGCTGCTCTTCCTAGAGCAATTACAAGATGATGCAATTACACATGTCAAGTGGCAATTAGCGAGCCCTCGGGTGCTTCTGGAAGCACACGCATAGTTGCCTTGCTCTCCCGAAAACACATTTTGTGCAGTACCAGGATGCTCTTCACAGAGCTGCAGGTACAGCGCTGAGCATGCTCCGTGGAGCTCCTAAGTTCTCGAAGCTGACATGATAGCGGGAGACAGGCAATTCAGAGTGATCGAATAACTGTACCATTTCCGGCGTGATGGGGGCAATGAGGAGAAATGACAATAGACAGCATCGCAGGCAGTGGGGAGGTGACACTGGATAAGAGACTTGAAGGAATTGAGGATGTGAGCCAGAAAGACAGTGGGAGGTAGGAGGGGACAGTGTTTTAGCCAGGGGGACCGGGAGGTACAAGTGCCCCAGGTGTGACCCAGGAGTGCCCAGAGGAGGCCCGTGTGGCTGGGAGATTGGTGCAGTGGGGGGGGGGGGTGTAAGGTGGATGTGCTGCTCCAGGAAGGCCTGGTCAGGACAGGTGATATGCCCATGCGGTTACATACACTGGGTGCCCAACAGAAGTTGGTCATGTTGTTCCAGGACCGGGAGCGTCAGCTCTGAGTCTTTGGGTGGGTTCAATGACCACCTCGCAGCCCATGTGGGACACAAAGTCTTCCTTTTCCCTGCTCGTTCTCTTCAACAAGTGCGGTGTTGGCTTCTGATTCTGAACTAGCCACAGCCAGCAAGCATTCAAACTAGGTCAGCAACCAGGAAAAACTATTTGGGAAAAGCTAACTGCTGCACAAAAACAACACGGTAACAATTTGCTGAAAAAGGAATTGTATGAACCAGTTGTTAATAAAAGAGAGAGAAGGGATATTTTTACTTAGATTTTTGCTTTGCAACAGTGATTCTGAAACTTTAAAGAGTATCAGAATCATCTAGAGGTCTCATTATAACACTGACTCTGATTCAATTGAGTCTGGGATGTGGCCAAAATGCTGCATTTCAATCAATTTCCAGGTGAGGCTCATGCTGCTGGTCTGAGGCCGCATTTTGAGAACCACTGCTTTACATGATCCTGAAAAGTGATCATTAACAAATTAATTGTAGGTTTACTGTTTCCCAAACCATCTCATATAGACATCATTTAATCCTCGCAGGAATCCTACGAGGCCAGTGTTACTACGAGGCCAGTGTTATGATCCGCCTCTCCGAGACCAGGGTGCTAACTTGCTCAGCAGATCCTAGACTTGAATCTGTCTGTCTGGGGCCCTTTCTGCCATTTGAGCTGATTTTCATTTCCCTTCCCTGAGGAGCAGGGAGGAGCCACGTTGGGAAACAGGATTGGGAAGTATCCGAGTTTTCTGGCTCCTTCTGACTCAGTTTTCTTTCACAAGATAATTTCTTCATTTGGTGTGAAGGGCTGTGTTTTCTCAGAACATGAGACACTGTGGTACTGACAGGTCACAGCAGGTGTGCTGCCTTGATGACGGGAGTGGCTTCTGGAGAATTCTGGCAAGAGTTACCTGTGCTGCTGCTTCCCTGTGCAGATGAGCTGATGATAAAGAACAGCTGTAAACTCGGTGACCTCCCCAGTGCACGGCACCCCGACAGTGCATGCCTGGGGCAGGGCACAGTCTCCCCGCACACACATACACCTACTCGGCTCTCTCGTTTGGGCCCAACTACAAGAGCTGGTTCAGCGTCAGGCCCAGGTCTCTGAGACCTCTGTGGTTCTGTCCATGGACAACAACCACAACCTGGACCTGGACAGCATCATCGCTGAGGTCAAGGCCCGGGGTGAAGAAGACATAGCCAACTGCAGCCGGGCCAACCTGGTACCAGACCAAGGTGCGGCAACAAGACCAAACCAAGTAGACAAGCACAGAGAACTGAGGTTTCAAAGGCAAACAGGGTAAGAGCCTGTCCTCTTGGACACCCCAGTCTGATGGGGTGGACGAGATCTGAGTTCAGCGTGGGGCTCACCCTGTGTTCTGAGCACTACCTCAGGACCTGGGGGAACAGCAAGATGAAGGCGGGAAGTGGTCGGTCACTCTGCCAAGAGGAAGATGGACACACCTCCAGTGCCCTGTGTCAGAGAGATAAGGGACAGCTAGGAAGTTCCAGCCACCAGTGCCAACAGTGGAAGAGAGAGGGAGGGTGAGGACAGGGAGAATGTAGTGCCTCGTGGGAGAGGCTAGAGGAGCCAGAGAGGAGAGGGAACTGGCTGGAGCCGAGAGGCGGGGGGTGGGGGCTTGATATGGGTCACAGAATGGGATTTTCCAGATGAGAGAAATTCTCTGAGCTGGGAGTCATTGGGGATGTAACCTGCAGTGCCAAGGAACATGAATAAACACACAGGAAAAGTGATGGGCACCCTGCATGATGCTGAGTTGGAGGGTGGGATGCGTGGCACAGGACCAGGCAGAAGAAGAGGGGAAGGAAGAGCATGGCCACCGCTGTCCAGCTGTGGGGCGAAACCGGCAGGTCTGGAAATGAGGGGCAGAGCCGAGAGACAATGCAGACAGGTTTGATGGGCAGGTGGGGCCCAGCGGGGCGTCTCCAAGGAGCATGCTAAATGCCTCTGGGGCCCTGGGAGGCCTCAGCCTTCTCTTCTCTGGCCTGGCTGCCCCTGCCTGCCGCACGCACGCCCCACCCAAGGCCTGCTTCTCCCTCCACCCGGTACGAGGAGCTGCGGCACTCTGCCCGCTGCGCGGGGACAAACTCCGCACCACCAAGATGGAGACCTCAGAGCTGAAGCTGGGATGCAGAGGCTGCACCCCGAGACTGATAACCTGAAGCAGTAGGTGTGGCCGAGCTCCCAGATGTCATCTAGTCCCTGCCCCTGCCTCTGGGCAGACCTGGGCCTGGGCCCCACACAGCCCATGCAAGGGAAGGGTCCCAGATGACGGGCCTCCCAAGGGCGTAAACGTGCGTTCACCCAGGAAGGGGACTTTCCTCAGGAGGCGTGAATAGCAAGACCTGGGCTTGCTTTGCTCACCCACCATCCGGGAAGCACAGCTTCGAAAAGGACCTCAGAACATCACTTCCTCCATCCTGCTTAAGTCTCAAATGACCCAAGGGGGACAGAAATCAATCTTATTTTTAAAGACAATGAAGCCCCAACCTCCTTTGCTTTAAATCCACCTCGGGAAATTCTTCCATATTTTAACCTGAAGCCCACGTCTTACTGCACTCTCTGTGAGGGGCCGCACATGCCCATCTCCTCCTGGCCAGCGGGGGAAGCGGGAAAGTAGACGGAGCACCCTCACGCATGTGGGATTTGCCCTCTAATCCCAGGGAAGTCACGGCATGTAATTCACACCACCCCCTCCTCTCCTATGAAATGACGTAAAGTCCCGACTCTCTCTTTCCTTGAGGCCAAGACACTGCATAGGGCAGACATATCTGCCTGGCTGGCCTCTTTCATCGCCCCCACAAACAGGGAAGGAGGACAAGTGGGATTTTTATGGGGCCCACCAGCACTGGCCATTGGCACCTTCGCTTTGCTCTTGGCTACCCTAATTATCCACCTTGCTCCTTAGCGCTGCCAATATCCCAAGCTCATAAACCTGATTTGGGGTTTGACCCAGCTCAGCCCTCCATCTCTCTACCAAATAAAAGGGGGGAGTCGGGCCACAACCAGCTCATTCCTGCCCCCGTCCTTCCCTCCAGGGCCACGTCTCCCTGCCTCTCTCTCCTGCCATGTCGTGCCGCTCCTTCCAGCCGAGGTCCAGATGTGGCAGTCGGAATTTCAGCTCCTATTCGGCCGTCATGCCCCGGATGGTCACCCACTACGCAGTGAGCAAGGGGCCGTGTCGACCAGCGGGGTCCGGGGGCCTCCGGGCCCTGGGCTGCCTCGGCTCACGGAGCCTGTGCAACGTGGGCTTCGGGAGGCCCCGGGTCGCCTCCAGGTGTGGCCTGCCCAGCTTCGGGTACCGAGTGGGGGCCACCTGTGGGCCTTCTGCCTGCATCACGCCCGTCTCCATCAATGAGAGCCTGCTGGTCCCGCTGGAGCTGGAGATCGACCCGACCGTGCAGAGGGTGAAGAGGGACGAGAAGGAGCAGATCAAGTGCCTCAACAACCGCTTTGCATCCTTCATCAACAAGGTAAGGTGCGGGCCCAGCGCTCCAGGGCCGCAGGATGAGATCCACTGCAGATCTGTCATCCGGTCTTTTTCCAGCCCGGGGGAAGCCACAGTTTATCCACTGGCTTCTGCCACAGTCCGTGACCACTCATCTTTGGAAGATGCTAGATCGGATTCTAAGCTGAATGTTTCCGCCCCCGGTCCTTTTTTTATTTTTAATTTCAAAATATTAAGGGGGTACGAATGTTTTAGGATACATGGATCACTTTTGTAATGCTTGAGTCCCAGTGCTTGAGACCTTTTTTAAATATGTCATCTATCTCTGGCAAAGTCACCAGAGTTGCTGGAGGTTAGACTCTAAGAGGAACTTCCAAAGCAATATAGAAAGGAATGACCAAAGAGGCAGAAGAATGCCCTTTCTGATGAAGTCTTAATGATAGAATTGTCTTCTGTGTGCCTGAACTGTGTCAAGACTCTTGTTCCTGAAGCAAGGATGGGAACTAAGACCTCGGAATTTGCTGTCAGTTTAGGCCTGGGATGAGGAAAATGTGGAGCAGTCAGAGCTAGAGGCACAAGGTGGCTGTCACGAAAGTCCTATATCTGCCAACTCCAGAGCCACTCTCTGAAAGCCTACAGGGAGCGTGGAGGTGCTTCCTATAGAAGGTGCTGAACTGACCGACATCCCTCAGCTGCCCCTGGGCCTGTCCCCATACCCTGGGGAGGCTCTTGGAGTCAGGATCCATACTCAGGGCTGAGTTGAAATTTCTGGTGACCCCAAGTTTAGGGGCAACAGTCCTGGGCCAAAAGTAAGGAGACCTGGGCCCTGGTGTGGGCTCCACTCCTGTTACCCTGAATCCCTGTGCAAGCCAGTCATGTCTCAGCCTTGGGGACCCTGCTGCCCAGTGGGGAGGGAGAAGAGAGCTGGCGGGAGAACTGAAGGAGGTAATACATGCAAAAGTGCTCCACAAAGTACTTGTTTAGCCACATTTGCAGTTTCCTTTTTAAAGCTTATTAAGTTCTGGCCATAAACTCATTCCAACATGAGCCCCGATCATCAGCAACATCACACTTCCTTCTGTAAGGCCAGGAGCCTCCTGCCGGTGTGGCTATCAACCATAAAAAGGGCCTCATTACTCCTGAAGTTTTCTTGAGAGAGAATGCACCATGTGGAAAATCCCAGAGCAAACACTAGAGACCATGTTCCCTTTGTCAATGACTAGCTGGGGGACCATGGTCAACTCACTCAAATTCTCCTAATCTCGGTTTTCAATCCACAAAAAAGGAGGAGGTGGGCTAGCAGCTTCCACATTACATTGAACTGGACTTTTTCCAGATACAGCTGGCAGGATGCAGCAGAGTAGGTGAAAGGAGCTTGGAGTCCTAGGACAAAAACCCTTGACCTTGACTTCTCCCCCGAGTGCCTCTGGGCTGCAATAAAAGAAAGCCTCAACTCCCAAGCATCACACATTCTTACATCAACATGAAGATTTACAGAGTGCTTTCCCATGCAAAATCCCCAAGTAGGAGGTTCGGGGATCAAAGTGAGCCTCGAAGGGATAGGATGGCTTGGTCAAAGTCACAAGGGTAGTGAGAGGCAGGGAGGCAGGCAGGGCTGGAATGTGGACCTACCCCAGGCCTCTTGGGAAGTCCCCTTTCTGCTACAACACTCAACCCCTGAGTGGAAGATTGGGGTCCCCTCAGCTCCCCCAGGCATGGGAGACACAGAGACACATACCCTCAGGTGCTAGTCTGTGTGGAGACTATGATTTTTGCAAATTCTAGTGCATTGGCAGTAGTGTGTTGAGAGAGAGGGCACAAACTCATTCCACTGCCTTCTCCAAGTTGTGGTCCTCACGGTCCCTGCTGCCTGGTGACATCCCATTCGTGGCTACAGGTCCGGTTCCTGGAGCAGAAGAACAAGCTGCTGGAGACCAAGTGGAACTTCATGCAGCAGCAGAGGTGCTGCCAGAGCAACATCGAGCCCATCTTTGAGAGCTACATCTGTGCTCTTCGGCGGCAGCTGGACTGCGTGTCCGGGGAGCACGTGAGGCTAGAGTCCGAGCTCTGCAGTCTCCAGAACGTGCTGGAGGGCTACAAGAAAAAGTGAGTTGGCTCTGCTTTCACCCCACCAGGGAACTTGGGGCAAGCTACGGATTTCGTAGCTTAGTTCATTGGGCGGCAGAACAATTAAGTGGGATGATGTAGGCAGAGCATCCCTTTTGGCACATGGGAGCTCAGAAACCGTGTATTGTCTTTATCTGCCTTCCCACTTCCCTGCCTAAATAGGCTCTCATTATTGCTCTTGCTGTAAAGGAAGCTCTTTCACCTGCCGTTTCTGGAGCTCCGGGTCCCTGCTCCAAACCACCTGTTCTGTCTTCTCTTCCATCAATCCCCTTGCAGATGCTGAAGTATTGATACTTCCTATTCCCCAAACAGACTAACTTGTTCCCCAGGCCTCTTCCCTGCAAGGGTTTGCTCCTGCTGTTCCTTCTGCCTTATAAGCCCCCTCTCAGCACCACATCCAGGCCGATAGCCCACATTTTCTCTCACCCCCTGACTCTGGCTTGCTGGAAATCTCATGGCTGGAAATCACCTCCCTCCTCATTATCAGAGCTCTTGCTCCTCATGTCACTTCCAAGTTCTTTGTGGTTCCTGTTTTCCATCTTGCTAACTTGCCCTCCCTGAGAGCAAGCTCTAGAGTCTGAGTCACAGCTTGGAGTAGGTGGTTGATAAGCATATGGTAACTAAGAGCCTGCTGGCCAGGAGAGCCAGTGTTGACAGGAAGCTGAGGCCCAAATACATTGCCTCACTGGGGCCTGGGCCCAGTGCCCCGTGGGAGTGCACGTGGGTGGGAAGGGTTGGACATCTTTCCATTAAGGAGAAAAGTTTAAATATACTGATAGCAGCAGATCATAAGGGATGTGGGTCAGTGGACAGGAGCCCCATTGGGGGCACTCATGCTTCAGGTGTCAACCATGTGCCTACTTGGCGCCAGATGCTGCGCTGGAAAGTGCAGGTGCTAAAGAGAGGGAAGAGGCTGGCTCCTGCCCTCAGGATGCCCGTCCAGTATGCACAGACCCCCTGGGCATACATACCAGCAGCTGCAACAGGGCAGAGGAGAGAGGAATCCCAGTGGAAGGAGGGAGCAGAAGGAGGCCAGGAAGGCTTCCTAGAGGAGGCATCATTTGCTCTGGGGCTTGAAGGATAACTAACTTTCATTCCGATGACTTCTTATAAAAGGGGAATCCAGAGTAGACCCTAGAAGTGTGGATGGGACAGGAGCAGGTGACAAGGAAGGGCCAGAGCAAGCCAGGTGAGGGGACAACTCTAGTGGACTGTGACAGGTGAAATGTGGGGAGGCTGTGGGAGAGGTGAAGGCCGGCCTCTCGGCAGAACCAACATACTTCCTGAGGGGTAAGTAGCCAGGTCAACCCAGGAAACATGATTTGCAGCTCCAGATGAGAACTTGAGCTTTTAAAAGTGGAACAATAGAAGACGGATGAGATCAAACTTGCATTTTATACTAACAGTGGCGGCAAACACACAGTACTGACCCTGTGCCAGGCACTGTCCTAGTAACACATGTGATATATTAACCCACAGCAGCCTGCGAGGCAGGACTGTGTCACCCTCGCTTTGCAGATGATGGAACTGCAGATGATGAGACGCAGAGAGGCCAAGGCACTTAACCAACTGGGCCACGACCAGCAAGTGACAGAGCCGGGATTGAGACCCGGGCAGTAGGCTCCAGTGCCCAATGTCAGTGCCGTGGCAGAGTTCTGGAAAAAGGAGACGCTTTTAGTGGATCCATGTTGCTCACCCCCCTGAGTCATTCTGGGAAGACTGAAGCCCTGCTGATTCCCTCTGCCCTCGGGGGGCAGTGAGTGGGCTGCGGAGCCCCAAGGCACTTGGAGGAAATAGTCAGCTGTCTCTGTGGGTCTGGTGAAGTAGTAATTGCTACCTCTGCGACGGGATGGCAGGCAGGGGCCAGGCCCAGAACCCTCCCAGCAAGGAGGGCCACGGGGCCAAGTGGGAATGTCCGTGACTCAGAAAAGACAGCCGTGTGCGCAGCACAGCCTTTCTCCACCTCCTAGAGGAGGCAGCTAAACGAAGCGGGCTTCCTCAGCAGCAAGACAGAGAGAAGGGGGTCTCACAGAGGACTTTCCAGATCGTGGCTCGTGACAGGAACAGGCTCCTGGGGAAGGGGAGGGGTAAACTTGAAAAGTGTCTGCAAGGAGCCATGGTAACAGTCATCAGCCTTGAGTGGGTGGAGGAGCAAGAGGTGTCCAGAGACAGAGCTGGACCTGGTGACTTCCCAGGGTGCTCAGTGACACGCAGAGTCACCCCAAAGGCCTGACGCCAAGGCCTCTTTCAAACTCCATGCCCAACTACAGCGTTCTTTCCTGCCTATTCCATCAGATATGAAGAGGAGCTCTCCCTGCGTCCCTGTGTCGAGAACGACTTTGTTGCCTTGAAGAAGGTGAGGGAGGGCGCTCAGGGAGGAGAGGCCCTGAGCCGGCCCGCCAGCCCTGGACCATGTCCAAACGTGTTTGCAGCCCACTCACCCCACTAAAGTGTCTGGGGGTGCCCAGACTCCTGGGCCAGTTCCCTCTCCCCTGTGCCCTGGCAAAAGGGTAGGCCTGGCCTGGCCTCCACCTCCCAACTCATGTGGGCCAAAACTGGGTAAAGGTCATGTCTAGCCCTGCCCTGGCAGTTGGAGATGGGTTAATGCCAAATCAGAAGCAAAACAAAAGCTCTGATGCAAACCCCCAAAGATGGAAACTATCGCGATGGTTGCTCAGACGGGTAGCCAGATATCTACAGGCCCAAGCTCTACCAAGTGAGCTCTGAGAAGCCACATCCAGGCTCCTATAAACCCACCTCCCCTCCCCCCTCAGATCCCTTCAGATCCCTCCCCGTCAGGACACCAGGCCCAGGCATGGAATCCTGGGGTTGGGGAACCTCTCCCACAGTGGCTCCATCACCTCTTCGCATCCACATGGGCTCAGTGAGGAAAGGTGGGCCCCACACCTGCACCTGCCCCCAGCCTGCCTGGGAGGTGGGCCAGTGGGTGGAAGGCGTGGCCCTTGCCCGGCCCCAGCCCAGGTCATGGTTCTGTCCTTGCTCTGCTGCAGGAGGTGGACACGGCCTTCCTAATGAAGGCTGACCTGGAGACCAATGCAGAGGCTCTAGTCCAGGAGATCGACTTTCTGAAAGGCCTATATGAGGAGGTACCAGCAGCACTGCCCTCCGGGTGGTCGGTCAGGGGCTGGTGCCCAGGGACTGAGGGTGCTGGGAAGCGTCTGCCCAGCGGGGATGGGTCAGGGCGAGCACGTGGAGAGATCAGCACTGGAGAGGTGGTTCTCAGGCAGTGAGACCCCCAAAAGTCGGATGGTCCAGATCCCCAGCTTGCAGACCCCTCTGGGAAAGTTTCCACAGAGCTCTGGATAACTAGAGGGTGGGGACAAGGAGCCCATTGATGACAAGCACAGAACAGCTGTAGCAGGGTTCTGTGCAAATCTGCTGTGGGAAGGTCCGAGCAGGTTCTTCCCATTTCTGCACCTGGGCCCTCAGAGCGCTCACACCTCCTCACCTGGCCCCTCCCAGGAGATCTGCCTGCTGCAGTCCCAGATCTCCGAGACCTCGGTCATTGTGAAGATGGACAACAGCCGGGAGCTGGATGTGGACAGCATCATCGCCGAGATCAAGACCCAGTATGACGACATCGCCAGCCGCAGCAAAGCCGAAGCGGAGGCCTGGTACCAGTGCCGGGTGAGGCCCGGGGCAGGGGCGGGGGACACTGGAGGAGGAGGGTGAGGGGGGCCCTCCAGACTCTCTCTCTCCCCCAGGAAGTGGGTGAGGAGCTAATGAGGGCTGTGACACACCACAGCGACAGGGGACCCATAAACTCCAGCCCCTGCTGTCTCTGCCAGGCCCCAGGCCACGTACCTACAGAGCATGTGGGAGGGACCCCACAGACAGCCCAGGCCTGTCACTGGGGCGCCAGGGTGACAGCTTTATTTACCTGCAGACTCACCGGACGTGCTCCTCTCAGCAGCGCTCAATAAATACTAGTTGGTGATGATGGCGAAGAGGGCCCTGGGCTTCTCGTGGGAGGAGGCCGATGGCATGGGGTGGTTACTAATGGTGGCAGAAACGGTGATTAAGGTGGCCCCAGACTTAGTAATTAGGGGCTTGCTGGGAGGGCAGGGGGAGCCACTGAGAGCAATTCAGTTTGACAGACATTATCATCGCAGTGTCACCTGCCCTGTCTCTGAAAGACACCATGAATGCATTCACTGATCAGTTCCCTCATTCAGCACTGTTTATTGGGCATCCCCATGAGCCAAGCACAGTTCTAGAAGCTGGAAATCCAGCAGGGCACAGAACAGACACCCGTCCCTGCCTTCATGTCACTTCCCTTCGAGAGGCAGGTGCAGGAGCAGGGGTGGTGGGGCAGGACGGATGATAAGTTAGATGGTGACGAGTGCTATAGAGAAAATAAATCACAGTGTGCGTAGGGAGTGTTTTGGGAGTACAGTTTTGAATAGGTGGCCAGGAAGGTTGGGTTTGCCAAACCAAAATACAAGGTAGCATACAGTGATTACGAAAGTCGAGAAGCGGCTTAAGGAAGCTTTATGCCAAAAGCAGCAAATTGTGTCTGGAATGGCAGAGGCATTGTCATTAGATCTGATCTTGAAGGACAAGTAAGACTTCAATGAGCAGAGAATGGGGGAGGGGTGCCAGGCAGGAGCTGGGATGCAAAAGGATGAAAGCGGGGCTGTGCGCCATGAAGGAGATCGGGATGCAGAGGTGGGCTGGGGCTGGGTCACAGCACATCTGCAGAGCTGTGCTAAGGCTTTTGGACTTTCTCCTGAAAACAATGGGTACCACTGCCCAGGGAGCATCCCAAGTGATTCTCTGCCTGTTTTCTGGAGATCTGTGGGGATCAAAAGCATCAAACCCTGACCTTGAGCCAGCTGCTGGTGACTCAGTCTGTGGCCATCCACAGCCAGGTTTCACCCCAGCTGGCCCTTCTCTGGTTGCCCTGGGCCATCCATCAGTCAGGTGGGCTCAGGGAATACAGCCACCTCATTTTCCCATCCTCCTAAGTCAGAATCATGAAGACAGGTCTATTAATTAAGGATTCACTTTAGCTATGAGGGTCAGAAATTTTAAGAATAACAAATTCAATTGTTACTTTTTTCTCAGAAAAATTGAAGTACAAAACTAGGCTGTCCAGGATGACATGGGGGTTCTATGACACCATCGGGACCCAGGACTCTTCTAGCTTTCCATTCTGCCATCCTTAGCACAAGCCTCGTCCTCATGGTTGCCTTGCGTCCCAAGATAGCTGTGATGCCTCACATGTCATGTCAGGCAGGAAAAAGGATAACAGGGCAAAAAAAAACACATGCCAACTGAGTCCTTCCCACTTTAAAAAGAGCTTTCCTAGCAGCCTACCCAGCAGCAGCCATAGATCTCATTGATTAGAGAGGGCTGAGAATATTTTCTTATCTGTGCCACCCCAAATAAAAGCAGATTCTGTTTGAAGAAGAAGGGGAGAGTGGATGTTTATTAAGCAACTATAGGCTTTCCCACAGTAAATAACAAAGGAGCCAAAGAGAGCAATTATGAGCTTATCTCTTGTTTTGCCCTTTATATTCAAGATGCTCCCATCCACTATCAGAAAATCTAAAGTTGGCTCATTTTAAACAAATCTATGAATGGAATCTACACATATTATTCACAAATTGAATTCAGAATACAAAGGTGTTTTTAAAAAGTGTTAAGCCCAGGTAGGACACAACACTGCATTTTGGGTTTGATAGTTCTCATGCTGACAGGCAGAGGCCAGGCAGTGGTCTGTTGGGGGAGCCCAGCTGAGCACAGTAGCCCCTTCCAAGGTCCGGTGGCACATCTAAGAGGAGAGAGCCCCTGGGTGACCTTGGGCACTGGGGCAGAGAGAAAAGGGCCAGATACCAAGCAGCCAGCCGGACAGGGGGATCTCAGTGTCTGGGAGGGGCTTAAGGCTTGGGGATGGCAATAAGGAACAGCCCATGCGAGGACTCCAAACTTGACCAGCAGTGGAGAGGGCTCTGGGAGCAGAACATGGATGGGCATCCAGACGTACCCAGGCTCAAAGTCGCGGGAGCAGAGCCTCAGGACAGCAAGAAAGCGGGCAGGAGATGCCCCCACATGGGCCTGGGGCTCTGACCTCTCTGTCCTGGCAGTATGAGGAGCTGAGGCTGACAGCCGGGAACCACTGCGACAACCTCCGCAACCGAAAGAACGAGATTCTGGAAATGAACAAGCTGATCCAGCGGCTGCAGCAGGAAATTGAGACCGTCAAAGCCCAGGTGAGGTAGGGGAGGCTGCCCTGCCATGAAAGCCTTCAAAGGCTGTCCAGCAACCTGGACCATGTGGGGCACATCCTGTCCTCCCTGGGAGGACTGCTGGAGAGGGAATAAACCTGTGGCTCCTCTTTGAAGAGGAAGCAAGCCCTTTCTACAAAAGAGCTGGCCAACACAGGTTAAGCAGCCTCAGGAAGGGGCCGGATCCGGCCAGAGGCCAGGCGACCTCCTGTCAAAGTTGAAATGTCAGGGATGTTTCACTAGATAAAGTATAGAAAAGACATTCTCCATGGTCCCTTCAAAGACTCTAAGCCCGTGATCCTGAAATACAAGGTGACTCTGAATTGTTCATAAAATCAGACCCACTCTATTCTCCTAGGTTAGTGAAGACCAGCCAGGCACTTAAAATCTATTAGCCCCAAAGACATTGCTCAGTATAGCTAAGAGGAAAATCTCCGATCTCCTTGAGGCGTTTTAGATAGAAAACCAGTCCCAATTCCCTGGAGGAACCAGATGCCACAATCCTAGGAGAAAACCCACAGCGAATTTGAACCTGGCCTGTACCCACCACCGTGTTCTCTCTGGGAGTCCATCTCAGGGGTCCCAGGGCCCCCAGTGATGCCTTTCTGTGTCCTGTCCCCCAGCGCTGCAAACTTGAGGGCACCATAGCTGAGGCTGAGCAGCAAGGCGAGGCGGCCCTCAACGACGCCAAGTGCAAGCTGGCGGGGCTGGAGGAGGCCCTGCAGAAGGCCAAGCAGGACATGGCCTGCCTGCTCAAGGAGTACCAGGAGGTGATGAACTCCAAGCTGGGCCTGGACATCGAGATCGCCACCTACAGGCGCCTGCTGGAGGGCGAGGAGCACAGGTGAGCCCATCAGGGAGGATTAAGCAAGGACAGGAACCAGGTGTGCATGTCACCCAGCTCTCCTGTGGCTGCTGCTGCTATGACCCATCCCCAGTCATGGAAAACCCACAACAGCACACAGTCTGCAGGCCCTCATCATTAACATGGTCCTTGGAGAGGGCAGGAGAGGGGAGATGCCACATTTTTCAGCCTAGTTCTCTTCGATGCAATTACCTGTCTTCTTTTTCCTCCTATCCCCAGGCTGTGCGAAGGCATTGGGCCGGTGAACATCTGTAAGTAGATGAGCCAAGCCCCGAGGGCTCTAGGGTCCTGAGGGTTGGTTGCCCCAACACAGATAGCCCACACCACCCCTGCCCAGACCTCTGATGCCTTCCCCACCCTAAAGGAAGAGCTCTCTCTGCCATGAGCTCCTGGGCTGATGGCAAAGCTCTCCTGCTACCCATAGCTTTGGGAAGTTGGGACTGGGAGCAGATTTGAAGCCTGGTCCCAGTGCGTCAGGGCCCAGAAACCACAGGAGCCGTACTCACAGGAAGATGCTTTTCTAGAGGAAGAAGATTTGAAGCAGGACGGATAAGACAAGTAGAAACAGAGAGGATGAAGCAGATAGCAGGCCTGGCCTGGCCAAGGCTCTGGGGAGAGAGGAGAGACATGTGGCTACCTTCTGAGCACTTCATGTGGCTGGGGGTGGGGGGTGGGGAGGAGACATGGAAGTTGGTGGCTAGAATGGGCATGTCCTTAGAGCTGAGTGGCAGCAGGTGGGAGGAGTGGCCTGGCTGAGACATGTCAGGGCAATCCCCTTAGGGTTATGCAGTGCGGGGCTCTGAGCACTTCTTTCTGCTCCCACAGCTGTGAGCAGCTCCAAAGGCGCTGTCCTGTACGAGCCATGTGGGGTCAGCACACCTGTGCTGAGGACGGAGTACTGCCCAGGGACCACCAGCGTCCTCAGGAGCAGTGGGGGCTGCAGTGTCGTGGGCACCGGTGAACTCTTCGTCCCCTGTGAGCCCCAGGGGCTCCTGGGCTGTGGGGGTGGGCGGAGCTCCAGCACGAAGCTGGTGGCTGGGAGCAGCCCCTCCAGCCGCAAGTGTTAGCACCGCCCCAGAGGCTGGAAACCCAGGCCTTGGCCCTGGATGTCACACCCCACCAGGGCTGAAGACAAGGGCATTCCAAAGCCCCACTTTCCCGATTCGACTCCAGACTCCCCTCGGGTGTTCCCTGGGAGCTGAGCTGCCCCTCAGCCCCCTTCTTATCCTCACCAGTCACTCTAAGCTGTTCACTTAGCTGTGTCCAGAGCCTGAGCTGGGCCCTGGGGTGGAGATGGGAGACAGAGAAAGAGAACGCATGGCTCCTGACCCTGGGCCAGGGGAATGGCAATGCCCCCAGCAGGCCAGAGGGCATCACAGTTCTGCCTGTGGATTACTCCATGGAAGTGTCCCCACAAAGCCAGCTCCACTGCCCCATCCCGGGCTCCCACTTCCCTTACTTCAGACACTTGTTCACTTGAGAAAAGTGAACTTCTTTTAACACCACCTGAAATAGGCACTGCTGCAAATATCAAAAGGAGACACCCCCAAATCCCATTCTGAATTCCAAAGCCAAGTGCCGAGATTTCAGGATCAGGCCGGACCTGCCAACGTCCTCTCAGCACAGAGAATCGGAGGGGGTCTGTAAGCAGTAGATTTACTTGCTCAGGTGTGTTGCACTCAAACTATGAAAATATGTCTTTTTCCTGAGCTCACATTGGCAGGTGGCGGCAGGGAAATGCCTAAAACAAAGGGCCGGGGACATGGGTGTTTACTGGACGGACAGATAATCGAGAGCTGACGTCATTTGCTCAGTGGAACCAAGCCCCTCCCCCTCCCTTTAGTCGCTCTTCCTTTGGGCCTGATATGAATATGTCCCCTCATTGCAGTGATGTGGCTGCCCCAGGTGACTTGTTGGCTCAGGGCTTAGGAGAGAGCAGGGGAGGTGCTGGCTGACTCCACCTCCCGGGAGCCCCTTCTGCCCAGCCCGGCCCACCCAGGATTCAAGGCCTCTGCCGTGCGTGCCTGTCTGGGCTTGCCTGTTCCCAAAATAATGTCTCTGTTCGCAGACTGCGGGCATCAGGATAATTCACCCTGCTCTATGGGGGACACATAAGGCTGAGGGGAGCCCATGAGCAGCCTTTGGGGACTGGAGCTTTGGGAGTGGAAAGGAAGGTTATTATACAAATGGGGAAACTACCTGTAAACGATCTGTGAGTGGCCTGTGGAATAAATATGGCTCTGTACAAACTGCACTCGAGGGGGAAACCTGCACATCACACCCCAGTGGTCCGCAAGTCGCTCGCCACATTAAAACTGCGCGCCTACTGCACACGGGCCTCCCCGCTGCACTCACTGTGTGGTGCGCTGCATATGGCCTCCGGAAAATCTGTGGAGTCCCCTGTCATGTCCATGCTTAGCAGCCCCCAAACCCTGGGCTCTGCCCTGTCCTGGACCATCCTCGGTGCCTGGACAGCCCCAGTATGGGAAAGGCAGTGAAGACGGGAGCAAGAGGACCAGGACACTCCAGTCTCCTCTCCCCACTTAGCCTGATACCTGGAGACACGACTTGGTGGCAGCAGTTTCACCCCCTGAGAGGCCTCAGTCCCCTCCCTTTGACTCACTGGTCCCCTGGAACAGCCCCTCCTCAGGGGCTCTCTCCCTCTGTGGGTCCCCCTCCCCCTCCTCAGCCCCCGCAGAGCACCCACTCTGCACCCAGCCCCGCATTAGAGGCTGCTGATGCAGAGTGACTAAGACGCCCTCTTAACGCCGGGACGCTCAGCCTCACAAAGGAGTCATAAATAATGAGCACCAAAGAGCATGAGAGCAACAAGAAGCAACTAATGATTGTGCCTGGAAAGGGGGTCAGAGAGAGGCTCACAGAGGAGATTGTAAGAACAGTGGCCGAAAGGAAGGCTAGAGTTGCAGGCTCGTGGGCAGCGTTTTCAGAAGAACGCATCCTTCACGGTCTCATTCACTCGATATGTATTGATCAAGCGCCTGCTGTGCGTCAGGCTACCCAGGGGCTGTGACATGGCAGTGAACAAGGCAGCCCCCGTCAGGACCGGTTTACCCAGTAAGCACAGCAGACACAGCACCCAGGGCCCATGACAGAGAACGTGAAATGGGGCAGCTCTTATGAAAAACAGTCTGGCAGTTCCCCAAAATGTCAGAGTCACCATAGGTCCCCGCAATTCGGCTCTAGGTATATACCCAAGAGAAATGGAAATGTACATCCACACAAAAACCTGCTCATGGATATTTATTGCAACATTACTCATAATAACCAAAAGGTAGAAACATTTTGTAGATAGTCCATGTTTTGTCCATTTTGTTTATCTGTCCATCAACAGATAAATGGAACATCATTCACCCATAAAAAGGAACAGAGGACTGGGACATGCTACAACATGGATGAACGTTGAAAACATGCACAGTGATAGAAGCCAGTCACAAAAGCCCACCTATCGTACGATTCCATTCAGATGACAGTCCAGAATTGGGAAGTGACAGACAGAAAGCAGAGACATGATTGCTAAGGGCTGGAGGGAGCGGGAGACAGAGGTTGGGGGACGTTATGTGAGTCAATGGCTAAAGGTTTCTTTCTGAGGTGGTGAAAATGTTCTAACATTGACTGTGGTGATGGCTGTACATACTAAAGCCACTGAATCATGCATTTTCAACAAGCGAATTGTACAGTAATATGGATATCTCAATAGGGCGATATAAAAATGTGGAGCCCTGGCCCCACACCTCGTGGGTCTCAGGGCCTAACAGGAAGAACAGCCCTGGAGCACAAATTCACAGCTGTGCGCATCATTGTGAGGGTGGCGGAGCAGAGGGCCACGGAGGACACCGGGGGTCCCACAGTAGTCACAGACTCCAGGAGCTCCCCGAGGAGCGGCAGGCCGGCCTGAACCCTGAAGGCCAGCAGGCCTGTCAGGAAAGGCAGCTCGGGAGGCTGATGCGCCAGCAGCTGCGAGCCCAGCACACAGCCCATCCCACCAGGGTCTGCGATTCCAGGCATGAACGACCACATCTGGGGAAGGAGGGATGGGAACGACGGGGCTGAGAGCCTCGGCTCCCGCATGGAGCCTCCGCACTCTGGCCTGGCCCTAAAGCCAGCTCAGCTCCCTGCTGATTAATAACTCAGAGCTCTGGAAACTACAGGGACGCTCTGTCCCCGAGTCAACAAAAACTGAGAGATTCCAAGGAGACCGCCCACCTCCATCCCACAGACACTACCTGAGGCAGGAAACGCCCACTTCGGTATTTTGACTGAGGTCACAATAAAGGAGGAGAGGGACCGAAGGATCTCCCTCCCTGCTGTGAGGTGGTCTCTGGGGCCTGGCAGGTCCCAGGGTGCCTGCTGGGCAGGGGAGGGCCTGGAGCCGTCCATCCACACCGCTCTTCCCAGTGGCGGCGCCCAGCTCAGTCCTGGGCGTGAGCAAGGCCGGCCACGCACCTGAAACAACATCCACCAAGGACTCCCCTCAGGGCCTGCAGCAGGGCCCCCATTCTCCCTTCCTCCCCACCGGAGGAGATGACTCAAGGCAGGCGGGACAAAGGTGCCTCCTGGTGGCAGCGGGGCCATCCTCATTCCATTCAACTCAGCAAACGCCTCCAGAGCTTCTTCTCTGGGCCAGCGCTGCGCTGGCTGCTGAGGCACTGGAGGAACAGGCCTGGGCCCCTGCCCTGGGAGAGAGAGAGAACGGCCTACATGAAGCCAGAGCTTCACTGCATTTGACTGGGCCTAGAGAATCCAAATCCCAGCCCCTTCAGAGTACCCTAGTGAGGACAGGAGGGGAAACAGCCCTGACAGGCATGGGAGGGTGGATGGAGCTGCTCTTTGTCTGTGTCTGTCTCCACAGAAGGCCTCCCACTTCCGGTCCTCTGCCTCCTGCCACTCTCAGGTGCTCCCCTGCAGCCTCTCTTCTCCCCAGGCGCCTCTGCCTCTGCCCCAGTGGCCCTGCCTCATGTCTGTCACATCTGTGGCCCAAGTCTACCCACTACTGCCACTCTCCAGCTGAGACCATGCCAGAAGGAATTCTGGCAGGGGCTTGGGTTGGGGAAATGGCTTCATAAGTGGCACCATGAGCAGAGGAGGGGTAGCTTAGGGTCACTGCACCTGGTAAAAGGAAGAGGGCTGTCCCAGCCATCCCAGTCCCAAAGGCAACATCAGGTACACATTAGCACCCAGAAAAAGGTTGGTTGCGACAAACTGAGCTAGACACCTACGAAGAGCAACACTTTCACTCTGGACAGGTGGCAGCTATGTGGGCAATATGAGGCATTTGAATTAAACCTGCAAAAAAATCAGCATTCCTATAAGGGCAGAGAGGAGGGAGCTTTATCTCTCTGGGAGGTGTTAAATTCCCTCTAACTGTTCATTAGTCTGAGGTCCTGGCAAGGGTGGATGCAGCACCCCCAACCGGGCCCCGCCCCTGGGGAACTCCCGAGCTTCCTTTCCCAGTGGCAAGTCTCAGCAGGAGAACCTCCCTAGCCTCTCACCAGCACAAACTCGTCCCTGGGTGAAACGGAAGCTCTCTGAACCGTCCGCATCACGCCCACCCCACAGATAGCATCGAATGAGCCAACAGGCAGTGTACAGTAACCCAGCAGAGGGGCTGAGGCCAGGCTGGGCCAGCAGATTTCTGGGATTAAGTTCAGGCTGGCTGACAACAGCAACAAAACTGTCGCTGCAGCAAAACCTCCAGCCCAGAGCTGCCAGGGCAACTCCTACCCCCTCTCCACCTACCACCCGCTAAAATGCCTGAGAGTTGTGTTACACATTGTCTGGCGAAACAGTGTCTCTGACCTATAAACTGCTGATGGCGACAGCTCATCCCAGAACAGGGATTATACTTGACCAGTCCCAATTAGCCCCACCCCCCTTGGCCTGGTCGGGGTTGAAGGAAGCTGGGACATGGGACAGCATAGGAATGGCTAATGGGGTCGGAATGCTTCAGCCCGGGGTGGGAAGCAGGTGGGTGCTGGACGGGAAGAGGGAGGACTGCTCAGAAGTGAAGGGAGGGCTGAACAAAAGTGAGAGGAAAGGGGAGGCAGGGAGGGAGGAAAGAGCAGGGAAAGAAGTGGGCAGCAGTGACAGCCGCAGGCACCATGCAGCGCACATCCCAGACGTGTTCCCATTCAATGCCCACGCCACTGCGAAGCAGGTGTGTCTCCACGCCACACACCAGGAAGCTGAGGCTTAGAGAGGTTACGATCTCCCCAAGGCCCTTGGCACATATGGGGGTGATTACCGATGTGGTTTCGAGTGGCCATTGTGCCTGGTGATGATAAACAGCAGGCCACTTCTGGATGAAAGTGACATCACTTTTAAGTCTTCTGCAGATAAGTGCCCCTTGCTGCCTGCACCTGGAGCAGACCTTGGGACATCACTGCCCAAGATTGCACTGCTGGTTGGTGGCAAAACTGGGATTATGCCGAGGTCCATCTGGCTCCAAGATCAGGATCAAGTCTTCTGCCCTCACTGATGCTGTCTAGGCCATCCCTCCTGCTCCCTCCCTTTTCACCTCCACGAGGCAGCCTCCAGGCCTCTTCCTGACCTCCTGGAACCCCTTGCCTAGCTCAGAGGAGTGGAATGCGCTTCCCTTCTTAGCAGCCTGACTCAGAGACCCCAGAGGCCAGAGCTGCCGGGCAAACTGGACTGCTTCTCCTGGGAGCTCTTGGGTCTCCGCGGCTCTGTCCTCCCCAGGGCCATTCCTGTCCATGTGGGAGCCAGAGTCTCTTTTTCCTGAAATACTGCAAAACCAAATGCCCAAATTCCTCTTCTTTATGCTCCCTCTCCTTTCTCCTTTTTTTCCTCCTGTTTTTAATTTTGCAGTGTTTCCATTCACGCAATGAAATCCTCCGGCATGCTCACCATGTGCCACATTCTCGTAAGCCCTGGAGACCCCAGGGAGAACAAAACACACAGCAGTGCCTGCTTCCTGTGGCTGACGCCCCAGTCAGGGCAGTTAGTACAACAGGCGAGTCCACACAGGAGAGGACCTTGGATGATGATACGTGCTAAGGAGAAAAGGGAGCATGGCAGGGGGACAGGGAGGACTTGGGGTGGGGGCTTTCAACGGGGGGTGAGAAGGTGATGTATACACAAAGCCCTGGAAGAGTCGAGGGACTTGGCCATATAGCTGTGGCCAAGATGAGAAAAAAGCTCCCATCAGAGGAAACATCGAGGAGGTGAGTGTCGGAGGCAGGAGTCTCCCTGCCTGTTTCGTGGACAGCCCTGAGGCCCAAGCAGCTGGAGAGGAACGGGCAGCAGGACGGTGGAGGGAATGAGGTCAGGGACGGGAGAGGGGCCCTGTGTAGCGCCTTGCAGGGCAGGGACTCCGAGTAGCTGGGAAACCGTGGAGGGTTTTGACCATGGAAATGACATGATCTAACATGGTTTTAAAGGATCACCCTGACTGTGGAGCTAAGAAAAATCTAAAGGGGCAAAGGAGGAAGCTGGAAGACTGGTGGGGAGGACGGTTGAGCAGATGCTGTGAGAAGTGATGGGCTCAGGCCAGCAAGGGAGCAGGGGGCGGGGAGAAGAGGTAGCAGTCTGGGTATGTCGTGAAGGGAGGATGTGCCAGTGGATTGGATATGGGATATGGATAAAAAAACAGAAGACAAAAGGAAGAACCCAAGAATTTTGGCCTGAGCCCTACAGGGATAGTGAAGTTGGCAAGTGGAACATATTTAGTAAGAACAATTAGGAGAATAGTTTGGGATATAAAGTCAGACCTGTTTCTGTGGATCCTGTATCTGTGGATTCAACCAACCATAGATGGAAAATATTCTTTAAAAGCTGTGTCTGTACTGAACACACACATACTTTTTTTCTTGTCATTATTCCCTAAACAATATAGTATTGTAACTACATAGCATTGACATTGCATTAGGTATTACATGTAATTTAGACATGATTTAAAGTATACAGGAGGATGTGCATAGGTTATATGCAAATACTGTGCCATTTTATGTCAGGGACTTGAGCATCAGTGGATTTTGGTATATGCAGGGGATCCTGGAACTATTCCCCTTCAGATACCAAGGGACAACTGTATTAAGTTTGAGATGCATAGCTGATATCCAAATAGAGATATTGATTAAAATATACAGTATTACAGGGGTGGAGTCTGGGGCAGAGATGTGCCTTGGAGTCATTAATGATAGATAGTATTTAAAGTCATGAGTCTATATGATATCACCAAGGGAATGAGTCTAAAGATGAGAATGGGTGCCAAGTTTGAGCCCAGAGACTGTGCAGTGTCTATAGGTTGGGGATGTGAGGAGGAGCTAGCTAAGAAGAATGAAATAGTGGCAAGAAATCAGGAGAATGTAGTGTACGGAACAAAAGAAAAAAATGTTTTAAGAGAAAAGACATGGCAACTATGTCAAATATGGCTGGTAAATCAAGTACAATGAGGGTTGAGAAGACCACCAATGTTAACATGGAAGCTGCCGGTGATCTTGACAAGAAATATTCTCTTGTTATTATTTTTCTGCTCTTTTCCACCCTCAGACACACAGCTGATGGCTGCAAATAGAAATTTGTGCACATCTGAGCTGGGTACTTCTGATCACAGCACACATCCGCTTCCAAGTAGAATCCAAGCAGCCAGTCAAACAGAGGCCACAGGCCTTGGCCTCAAATCATGTCACAAAAGTGTTGACTGGTGGATTTATCTTAACATAAATCTTTCCCCACTACCTTGAGGACAGAGGCCATCTTTCTACCTCGGCGCCCTCAACACCAAGCACATGCTTGGTACATAGTAGACACTCAATAATTGTTGAATCAATGAATGAATAAATGAACAAATAATGAATGAATATCCTTTGAGTGTCTCAAATCAGAGATGTGTCTATCTACAGAGATGTAATAAACTGCATTACAAACTCCATACCATTATTTACCTGAAGTTGTGCAGACCCTGTCTCTCTGTTGCACACACCCATGTCTCTTTGGGGGACGATATCTTCATAGATAGAGGCATCCCTTGTGAGTCTCTTGCTAGCACTCTTACCACCCTAACTTTCTGGTGGTTAGCCACACTTGCAGTGAAAAAGGCTATTGCATTTACGACCAAAGCAAATTAATGTCCCCATGTTGTCAATTGTGGCGGACTTATGGGGGGAAAATAGGACTATAATGTTAATATATTTATGTGTTTTTAATGTTTAGTGTTTGATGTTACAGCCCTCATCCAGATGAGACTAGGTGTGTCTGAGTTAGCCCGTTGTTAAGGAGGTTACAGGCATGAAGAGTTTCTGCTAACTACCCAAGCTCATAAATGCCCGCAAATGGCTTTTTCTTATTTTTATGGGGCCAAGCCTCAGATCGCCACACACATAAAAGGGGTGAGAAGGATCCACTGGCCTCAGAGGGACTCCCAGCTCCAGCTTCCCACTCTGCACTTACTCCTTTGCTCCCACCCAGGAAGCCATCATGTCTTGCCGCTCCTACCGCGTCACCTCTGGTCACCGGGTGGGCAACTTCAGCTCTTGTTCAGCCATAACACCCCAGAACCTGAACCACTTTCGGGCCAGCTCTGTCTCCTGCAGAAGTGGGCTCAGCTTCCGGGGCCTTGGCGGCTTTGGTGGCTTTGGTAGTCGAAGCGTCATCAACTTTGGTTCGCACTCACCCCGGATAGCGGCTGTAGGCCCTCGTCCCATCCGCTGTGGAGTTGGCTTTGGTGCTGGCAGAGGGATGGCCTTGGGCTTTGGTGGTGGAAGTGGTGTTGGTCTGGGCTTTGGGGCCGGCAGTGGTGTTGGTCTGGGGTGTGGAGCTGGCAGCGGCCTTGGTTACGGCTTTGGCGGCCCTGGCTTCGGCTACAGACTTGGAGGAATTGGAGTCCCAGCAGCTCCATCAATCACAGCTGTGACTGTCAATCAGAGCCTGCTGACCCCCCTCAACCTGGAGATTGATCCCAATGCCCAGAGGGTGAAGAAGGATGAGAAGGAGCAAATCAAGACCCTCAACAACAAGTTTGCCTCCTTCATTGACAAGGTACCCATGATAGCTGAATCTGTGGGTCTAGGATGAAGAAAGCTAAATGTATTGGGGTGATTTTTTTCTTAAAAAGAACCAGCCTAGGGCATCACCCTTGACCCCACATCCATCAGGTGTCTACCAACAGCATTATGGCATGGTTTCTGGATTGATTTGCTGCAAAGAAAGGACAATCCAGAGGAAATGCTGCAAGGTGGGCTAGAGTAAGGCAGTGGCTGTGTCTTCCGGAGGGAAGAGGACCGTCCAGCCAAGTCTGAGGAGGCCGACCATCAGGGCAATTATGAGTAGCTCCTGAACAGGCTGGAACATCAGGATTTTAGCCAGGTGTTGGATGGTATGCTCTTTATGAGGTGTTCACAGTTTCTGATGTCCTCATATGCTAGGCTTAGGAAAATGGAGGATGGAATTGAGTAGTTTTTGTACAAAAAATGAAGAATTCATGCCCCCACGTGGAGTTTCAGGATTCTGCCAAGTTGGCTAGATTGAGGGAAATAGTAGGGAATGGCCACTAGTAGTCACTGGTCTTCAGGCCGATGCAGGGAAACAGTGACGTGAATCATCCAAAAGAGCTGACAAACCACCAAGCCTGTCCACACGGAGATGGAATGCTCTGAGTATGTCTGAGAATGGAGTATAACCTCTGTAAGCTTCAGTTTCTTCTTCTCTAAATGAGGGGCTGGAGCAAATGATCTTTAAGTTCTCTTCCAGCTCTACACATCTCAGCCAATGGAATATCTGAGTTGTTGGTGTTATGATCTGAGATGCCCCTTCCTAGCACCATAATCTTATGCTGAATGTACTTTGCTTCTCATTCTCTACGAGTGATGGCTGGCGTCAGTGCTCAGATACTGGCAAACCCCAGTTTAAACAGAATCAACCTTTCCAGCTTCCTGCTGAACTGGCTTACGCCTTTCTTAGAAGGTAGACAGGGAAATGGTACTAAAATGCTGTGGTTCATAAGCCTCTATTTGTAGATAAGCCTGGCTGAGCATGGGAGGGGAGTCACAGACCTGCCCTTTCAACTTCTCCTGAGTTACAGGTCGAATGAAAGTCAACAGAGGAGAAAACACTGTCAACACGTGGTTGAATCCTCACCAGCCATGTGAGGAACTGGTGAAGGTGTGGATGTCCCCATCAAGCCCTTCAAATGCCACTTCTTTGCCACTGTGGACTTAGGTGCGGTTCCTGGAACAACAGAATAAGCTTTTAGAGACCAAGTGGAGCTTTCTCCAAGAGCAGAAATGTGTCAGGAGCAACCTGGAGCCCCTCTTTGAGAACTACGTCACCAACCTGCGGAGGCAGCTGGAAGCACTGCTCAGTGACCAGGCCCGGCTCCAGGCTGAGGGCAGCCACATGCAGGATGTCCTTGAGGGCTTCAAGAAAAAGTGAGTGACATCTGGTCTGTGCAGCCCAAGGACAGGCGTGGACTGGCCCGCAAATAAGTAGCCCAGCTCAGATGAGAGCAGCTGAAGGGTCAGGGTTGAATGTTGGCTACCATACCCCGCCTGGGGACAGAGGTGGGGGCAGTGATATGTGAAGGGGAGAAGGAGACCCTCCTGAGGGAAAAGGAGCACTCTGGTTCTGAAAACAGTGCCCACGTTCAGCATTGAGTTGGATCCTACTTCCTCTATGGTGAAGGGCAATGACCCTAAGTTGCTTCTATCAGAGGAGCATAGTAATGGACCTGATTTTCAGACCCCAAATCCAAGTTGAGAAAGTAAAAGGGATCTTGAGAAACACAGGGGTACTGACTCATAAAAAGTCTTAAAGATGGTGCAGAGAAGATGATCGTGTGTGGGTAGCAGCAGGGAGCTATTACCCTGGATGAACCGAGAGGTCTTAAGAGGTTCACCGGGGAATTGGCATAATCGGTTCTTGGTTCAAAATGAGAATTCACCATCTCAATCTCTATCGCACCAGATATGAAGAGGAGGTGGGATTCCGGGCCAATGCTGAGAATGAATTTGTGGCTCTGAAGAAGGTAAGGGAGAGCCACAGGCCAGGTGAACTTTCCTCCAGACAAGCAAATGTTCTTGAGGCCCCCAGGAAACTAGCCAGGTGGCCCTGTGGAGTCTGCAATGACACACACAGAGACAATGGAACCCCTGAGATTACAGCAGCTTCCCCATGATGTTCTGATTTGGTCTCACATTATTTGGGACTGGGTCACATGAGAGCAGAGGTATGAAAGGATGACCTAAGTGTCCTGGATTAGCTAGATTTCCCTTGCCTCTAAATAAGCATCACTAAATGTCCAACAGCCACTGGGGGAGTTTCACACGGTAGTAGGGAGAAGGGCAATAGTCAGTGTCACTCCCCCCAGGACTTCACCACTTGTGGGAGTCCCATGGGACTGACCCAATCTTCCCACCCATCTCCCGACCTTGTCTAGGTGGGAAGGCCAAACGGTACACAGGTAATGAGCATTTAATCCTTCTCTCTTTCATGCAGGATGTGGACACAGCTTTCTTGAATGAATCTGACCTAGAGGCCAACGTGGATACTCTAACTCAGGAAATTGACTTCCTGAAAGCCCTGTACATGGAGGTGAGGGATTTTCTTCTCTAAGGTGTCCAAGGAGATCAGTGCTTGGCCTGGACTCCCAGAGGGCAGAGTCTGGCTCACACATCCTCAAACACAGGATATCACACATCTTTCCTCCCATCTCTGCATGCTCATGTACCTGCAAACGCAGGAGGTACATTGAGCAGTCTGCCTCAGGTCCATGAATAAACTCCTTGGATCTGTGATCCACCTCCTTATTGACCAATCTATAGACTGGGGGCTGGAAAGGTCACTTCCTATCTACTAACCAGAGGACTCTGGAAAGTTGATTTGCTAACAGAGGTAAGAAAAAATGTGTTTGACCTAATTAGCCAAACTGGAGAGCTATCTTTTGCTTTCCAAACAATTTTTCTGGTTTAGCATGGACCCAGCCAGAGCTGCACTTCTAGCTATGAGTGGAAAGGCTGAGGAAAGCTCCCTCTGCAGCCCTCACCTTGCAGGCCAGTTCCAAATCCCCCGGTTCTATTAAGGACTTGGGATGTAGGGATTCCTAGGCCACCATGCTTTAAAATATTGTCAGCTCTCAATGGCCTGTAACCAGCACAGCCACTTTGTAGATCATCCAAAGAAGAGTTTAAGCCCCAGTAGGGCCCCACATCCCACCACCAAGCTCCTGGGACCCCATGGTTTTGATACTCCCCTAAGCAAGTTAGCATATTAAAGGACTGTCTCCAAGAATATAACAAGAGCTCCAAAGTCAGACTGAAATTGTTCTCAGACATGTCTTGTTCTTTGCCTTCCGTTCGGATGGTCTTGCTTTGCTCTGAACCAATGAGCAATGCACTCTGCCCCTGACACCACTTCCTGGGGACCCTGTGACAGAGTCCCGGCCACTGAATGGGACTCTGAGCCCATTTGTCTTGCTGATGCCCCAACACAGGAAATCCAGCTGCTGCAGTCGCACATCTCAGAGACGTCAGTCATCGTGAAGATGGACAACAGCCGAGACCTGAACCTTGATGGGATCATTGCTGAAGTCAAGGCCCAGTATGAGGAGGTGGCCAGGCGCAGCCGGGCTGACGCTGAGGCCTGGTACCAGACCAAGGTGAGTGGGCGAGGCTAGCGAAGGGGTGTTGGCAGCTCTGGGGGTAAGACTCATATACAACAGAGAGGGCCAGTGAAGGCCTGAAGCCCCTACTCAGTGGGAGCTGTGGTCTTTCCCTGACCTTTGGACCCTCAAAATACCCTCCTCTCTTGCCAGTATGAAGAGATGCGAGTGACGGCTGGCCAGCACTGTGACAACCTGCGCAACACACGCAATGAGATCAACGAACTGACCCGCGTGATCCAGAGGCTGAAGGCAGAGATCGAGCACGCTAAGGCTCAGGTGGGCAAAGGAAGTAAGACGAAGTTCCAGAGGGAGGAGAGGCAGGGCCCCAAGCCGCAGGGCCCAAGTCTGAGGAGGTGAGGGCGACCACCAAGACTCAGAAACAGAGGAATGGGGAAATTAGGCCAGAAGACTTCCTGGAGGAGGATAATATGGAAACGAGAGAGAGCGAGCTTCCTGTATAGAAGAAAAGGCTGGGGCCGACCCAGAGCGGGAGAAGAGACAGAAAGAGTAAGTTCACTCTCTGGACCCTATGGGTCTAGGGCAGCAGAAATCAGACAGGGCAAAGTCAGCAGGGATGGAAACTGAAGTCAAGCAACACTTCACTCCCTGGTGACATCAACTACAGAACCACCAATCCCCGGGAAAGCATCCATGGGGTCCGTCCCTGGCTTGGCACCAGACTATGTTCCCACCAAGAGGGGCAGTGTTTCTAACCCCACCTGGGAATCCCGTGGCCCTGCCAAAGCCCACCTGCAAATTGCCCTCTCTGTAGCGTGCCAAACTGGAGGCTGCGGTGGCCGAGGCTGAGCAGCAGGGCGAGGCGGCCCTCAATGACGCCAAATGCAAGCTGGCAGATCTGGAGGCTGCCCTGCAGCAGGCCAAGCAGGACATGGCCCGGCAGCTACGTGAGTACCAGGAGCTGATGAACGCCAAGCTGGGCCTGGACATCGAGATCGCCACCTACAGGCGCTTGCTGGAGGGCGAGGAGTGCAGGTGAGCACCCTCAAGGCAGCAGGAGGGCCCGCAGTCAGATTCCTGCATCTGGAAAGACTAAGTAAGAGGAGGGGACTAGGCAAAGAATTGCGGAAATGAACCATTTCTAGAGGTGACAATACATTTTCTGCAAACAGTACTTGGGTTGCCCTTGTCAGGGGATTAGAAGAAGGCTCTAGGTCATTGCCTCTCAAATGCAAGTTTGTAGACAAGCTGCACCAGAATCACTGGGAGCTTTGTTTGGCTGGTTAGTTTGCTAAAACTAATAATAATAATACATTCCCTCAAATATTTTAATTTAATAGTTTCTGGGTAGGATCTAGGAATATGGAGTTTTTCAAAGCTCCCCAGATATGTGTACAGCCAGGAATAAGAACCACTGCTCCACCGGTCCACTCAGACAAGAAAGCCCTTTTTATGGCAAGTAGGTTTTCAGGGAACAGCAAGCGTAAAATGACTTGTTTCTTTCCCCTCCAGGATCAGCGAAGGTGTCGGACCAGTGAACATATGTAAGAAACTTAAGTCTTCTTCACACATTTCTCCTTCCTTCAGACTTCCTTTAAACTCAGGCCCACCTTGGGGGCAGGAGGCCTGAGATGGCTGGTCTGGCCATGGCACTCAGGGGAGCTGGAGCCATCTGGCCCCTGGACTGGGCGCATCTCCTCAGCTGAGGTCTGAGACCCCCCCAGACCCTGCCTTCCGCAGAGCAAAGCATTCACAGAGGTTTGCAGGGCCTGTGAGGTGGGAGAGGGTTCTGGAAAAGAGTCAGCCTTTTTGCTTTGAGTGGCCTTGTCCTTTGAGGGAACCGTCTTAGGAACTTAGAAGGAATAGAAAGGGCTGTGCCAGGGAGGACTCTCTTCCCCTGATGCAGAGACTGCAGCAAGGCTGAATAGAGGTGTCTCTGCTGCTGCCAGACAGTCAAAGTACTGACTGTGCCCAAAGCACGCTGGGTGAGGTAAAAGCGAGACAAGCCAGCTCTCTAGAATTATGACTTTGAGAAGAGGAGTCCTAGCCACTGTCGACCTAACCTGGAAGGATCCCTGGGGGAGGAGCAGACATTGGCATACCCGCTTTGCCTGCTCAGAGAAAATAAGTAATTTGCCAGAACTCACAAAGCTAGTCAGAGCTCAAACCCAGATTTCTGACTCCGAAAACACGCACGTACACTGCTGTGTGGTGGAACCGAGGGCTAAGCTGTCTGGGTCAGACAGTCAGAGCTACAGGTGACCACAGGGGCTGGGGGGCGGGGGCAGCAAGCCATGGCTTTCTGCAGGAGGTCAAGCCTGAGGGCCGATGGCAGATGGCAGGAAGGATCCTGGTAAGAGAAGACAAGAGTATGTCCCTATGCAGATGGGGCGGGTCTAGGCAAGGTACAGTCGGATTTGAGCCCTGGGGCATGGCAGCATGCCCAGTGGAGAGCTGAGGGCCACAGAGCAGAGCCACCAGGAGTTCAGGAGAGAACTGAGAAGGGACTAGTGTTGGAGGAGTTTCTCATGCACCAGGCTAGGGGAAATGTGGGGACCGCAAGAGACATAATATAATTGGAAGAAGAAGAGCCCCATGACTCTATGGAGGCTCCTGCTCCAGCTATCTGGAGAATGCAGCTCGCTGCTCGCCTCACACAACCCAACCCGACTTTGGCCACACATACATGACAGTCGACCTGCGGGTATATGCAAACATCTGGGGAATTGACTGAATTCTTCCATTTCAATTTGGATGTTTGATTTTAGTGTGGTCACTCTTTGAGCCATCCAGACAAGAGAAGGGCAAAGTGGATACTGACTGTGTAGACAGTAGGGACCACTTCCCCAGATGCCACAAGCCCTGCCTCCCACCCCCAGGGCCTTTCCCAGCCGCCAGATTCCCCAGGTGCAGCCCAGGGGGAGCACGGAGCACGTAGGCCTGGGCCCCTGCAGTGGCAGCTCCCTGACGCTTTCCTCCTCCCCCTGCAGCCGTGAGCAGCTCCCGGGGCGGCGTGATCTGCGGGCCTGAGCCCTTGGTCGCCGGCTCCGCCCTGTCCCGCAGTGGGGTCACCTTCTCCAGCAGCAGCGGCCTCGGCTCCACCCGCGGAGTCCTGACTTCCTGCAGCTCCAGCCTGGGTGGGGATGTGCTGAGCGCAGGAGCCAGGGGCAGCTCGGTGCTCGCGGGCGAGGCCTGCGCCCCCAGCGTCCCCTGCCCCCTGCCCACTCCTGGGGGCTTCAGTAGCTGCAGCGGCGGCCGCAGCAGCCGCAGCTCCAGCGTTCGCTTCGTGTCCACCACCGCCTCCCGCCGGACCAAGTACTGAGAGCCGAGTTCCACACCGCCACCGCCGCTGCCAGCGGAGAACCAGCTGGACGCCTCCTGCCTCCCTGCACTCTGGGCCTGGGGGCCTCCAGCTCCCCTCCTGCCAGGAAGCCTACCTCTGGCTCTCCCCCCCGGGCTGCTCTGCCTGACCGCAGGTCCTCTTGGAGGAATTTTTCACCATGTAGAGATCCTCCATCGGCAGCCACAGCCAGGCTAACTTCTCCCTGCCTCCCAATTTCATTCCTTTGAATCACTTCTCACTGTCCAGCAACAGCTTGAGAAATACAGATTCAACACAACTACAAAAATCAGTGGGCCTGGGGAAAAAAGGAACAGTTCAAAGCCAAAAAGAATGTGGTTGGGCACCATCACCATGGATGGCTTTGGCTCAATTTAGAGAATGGAGACTTAACTGTCCACACCGTAGGCGTCCTTAGCCAGCAATCCTTGGCTTCCTTCCTCTTCCTTTCCCTGGCAGGAGAAGGTTCTCTCCTTCTCTTCCTGACTCAGAAGATCCACAGTCCTTGGTGGCCCAGGGATCCCTAAGTCCCTGGAGATGGTTCTTCTCCCAGTGGCATATGCCCTGGCTCTTTCTCTTCTGGGTTATTGGCTTAACTCTGACATGTGAGTCGGTGAGGTAGATGGGGTGCAGATGGAGAGGTGGGCTCTACAACAGTCCCTGGGCCTCTTCCCTGCTGCTGGTGTGAGGCCCAGCCTTGTCCGCAGCAGGGTTTGTGCCTGCAAGCCCCAAGGAGGCCTGGGGCTGGGGTGGGGTGAGGTGTCTGTTTGTATCGCTCTTTGTGTTCTTGGGTTTTCAATAAACTTGTCAAGCAAACTTCACGAGGACTCTGGCCTGTCCTTCTGGATCACACTGGGGGAGTGTGGGGGAGTTTGCCTCCTAGACTGCACCAACTCACCAGCTCATGAGCCCACCCTGCTGAGGACTTGCCAAGGGCAGAGGCTAATGTCCTGAGCACAGGGGAGACATTGAGGAAAGAGGGCCCAGGCCCTTCCCTGGAGGGGCTCACAGTTCCGCAAGGCAGAGGAGACGTAGCAGAGGCTCTGAAAACAAGTGCCAAGCAGCCCATTTCTCTCTAAGAATCACCTTCGCCCTTCAGAGGTGCCCTCCTCCTGACCAAGATGAACCCTCTACCTGTTCCCCAGCTCCCAGCTCATCTCCAGGTCCTCTGGGATCTTTTCAGGAACCTCCTGGTCTTTCTGTCCCTACTCTTGTCTCCATCCAACTCATTCATCATGATGCTGCTACAGAGGTCTTTCTCACATAGAAAACTGATCATGACTCTCCCCTGCTTACAGCCCTCAGTGGCTCCCTATTGTCTTCCAGAAATAGACCAAGCTCCTTAACATGGCCTACAAGCCCTGTGTGATCTGCCCATACATTTCCACCCTCTGCCATCCCTTCTATGCACCCCACTTCCCACTTGTCATCTTTTATTTATTTATTTAACAAATATATGATAAGTACCCACCACATGTCAGGCATGATGCTGGGAAAATAGTAGTGAACAAGAGTCAGTCCTTGCCCTCGAAAAGCTTACAGTCTAGTCTGACAAGTGGACAGGTACACAAGTGATTACAACTCGATATGCTAAGAGTAGAACCAATGCTGTGATACACAGAGCAAAGGCCCATCCCAGACTCGGGACATCATTAAAAGCTTCCTGAAGGATGTGATGTCCCAGCAGAGATACAAAGTTCTTGGCTCTCCCTTGAACTTCATATGCATAAAAGATACGAAGCAGCATATCAAAGGCATTGAGAACTCGAGTAAGATTTAAACCAGTTCCCAAGTTTCAGACAAATCCCTAAAGGGTATCAACACAGGACAGACACAAAGCAGCATATCAAAGGCTTGGAAAACTAAACTAAGTTTGGAATCACTGTCCTCAGAAGGAGAGGCAGAACTTGCCATCTGAACCTAACTAGGTTGATTCTCTACTAAAGCAAAACAAAAACGAAAATTCTCCAGAGGATTTAGCAGGAACCAGAATCTACACATCAGAATATTCAAAATGTCCAGAATATATTCTGAAGCTATTTCGACATTCAAGGAATCAGGTAAATGTGACCAATTCTTAAGGGGAAAGAAAATTGGCAGATGTCAATTCCAAGATGATACAGATGTTGACTTTAAAGCACTATTATCACTATATTCTATGAGATAAAGGTAAACACATTTGAAATAAATAACAAGGTAGAAGTTCTCAGCAGAAAATAGAAACTATAAAAAATAAAACCAAATGGAAATTTTAGAACTTGAAAACATGATATTTGAAATGAAAAAAAATCACTGATGGGCCCCACAACAAAAAGGAGTGACAAAGGAAAGAGTCCACAGTTCAAAGATAGATCTATAGAAAATATACAATCTGAAGGATAAAAAGAAAAGAAGATTGGAAAAAAATATCTGTTAAGCTAGAGAAAAATGATATATAGGGGAATAATAATTCAAATTACCATAGTTTCTCATCAGAAACCATGAAAGACAGAAGATAATGGAACACCACCTTTAAAGTGTTGGGTGGGGGGTAGAGTAGGGGAAGAACTGTAAATACAGAGTTCTGTAGCCAGCAGAAATATCCTTCAGAAGCAAAGGCAAAAATCAATCAATCAATCAATCAGATAAACAAAAGACATTCTCAGAGGAAGGAAAACTAAGAGAATTTGTCACCTGCAGACCTGCCTTAAATGGAAACGATACCACAGGAAAACATGTAACTTCAGGAATGAAGGGAGAGCAAGAAAAATGGTAAATATCTGGGTAAACATGAAAGACTATTTTGCTACTCTTGTATTCTTTAAAATATATCACTATTAAAAACAAAAATGAGAACTGGCAGGGTTGCAATGTATGTAGATGCACTATCTGTGACGACATATAAAGAGAAGAGGACAAATGTAAGTGATAAAAATATTAGCTCTAAGTATATTGTGAAAGATTAGATTCTGCCTATTTTATCTCCAGAGTAGCCACTAAAAGGGACATACTCAAAAGTCAATAGATAAATTAAATGTTTTTACATATTCAAATAATCCAAAGAAGATGAGAAAAGGGTAATAGAGGGAAAAATCAGAAGAACCAAAAGAAAACAAATCGTAAAATGGTAGACCTAAATAAAACCATGTTAATAATTACATATAATGTAAATGGTCAAAACACAATGTCAGGGAGAAAAAACTTTTACTCTACTATCTTAGGTTTAGTCTTTGGGGCCTGCAAATTAAACTGGCAAAAGAAATATTAATAGGAGAAAGGTTTAATGTCTACTGTCACTGTCTTTGGTAATTTGTGTCACTATCAATCAACCTTATGATTGACATTTATAGAACACAACACCGAAAACAGAAAAATACACATTCTTTTTAAGTGACAGCAGGGAGAATTCACCAAGATAGGCTCTATAAATTGTGTGGCCCATCCTGCCTAAATAGCTCTAAATGTACTGAAGGAATTGAATGTGTAGTTTAAAACCTTTCAACAACAAATAAAACACCAGGCCCACATATCTTCACTGCTGAATTCTACCAAACATTTAAGGAAGAACTCAATCCATTCTCTTCTAGAAAACTTCCCAACTCCTTTTATGAGACCAGCATTACTCTGAGACCAAAATCAGGCAAAAACACTATAAGAAAAGAAAACTACAGACCAATATCCCTCATGAACATAAACATAAAAATCTTCAGCAAAATGTTAGTAAATTGAATACAGCAACAAATAAACAGCTAATATATTATAACCAAATAGAGTTTATCCTGGAACTGCAAGGCTGGTTCAACTTTCAAAAATCTGTTAATGTGATTCATGATATCAACAGATTAAAGAGGAAAAGTCAATATTATTATCTTAAATAGATGCAGAAAAAACAAAAAATTTGACAAAATTTAACCTCCATTCCTGATAAAAACTCTCAGCAAAGTAGGAATTGAAGGGAATTTCCTTAACTTGGCCAGTGACATCTACAGAAAAACCCTACAGCTAACAACACACTCAGTGGTGAAAGACTGAATGTTTTCTCTCTAAGATCGGGGACAAGATAAGGATGTCTGCTTACACCACTCAGTATTGTACCAGCTGTCCTGGCCAGTGAATTAAGGCAAGAAGAAGAAATAAAAGTCATATAGCTTGGAAAGAAAGAAATAAAACTGTATCTGTTTTCAGAATACATGATTTTCTATATAGAAAATCCCAAGAAATCTTTTTTTAAAAAACAGCTAAAGGCTGGGCGCGGTGGCTCATGTCTGTAATCCCAGCACTCTGGGAGGCCGAGGTGGGAGGATCCTTCAAGGTCAGGAGTTTGAGACCAGCCCGAACAAGAGCAAGACCCTGTCTCTACTAAAAATAGAAAGAAATTATCTGGACAACTACAAATATATAGAGAAAAAATTAGCCGGGCATGGTGGTGCATGCCTGTAGTCCCAGCTACTCGGGAGGCTGAGGCAGGAGGATTGCTTTAAGCCCAGGAGTTTGAGGTTGCTGTGAACTAGGCTGACGCCACGGCACTCACTCTAGCCTGGCAACACAGTGAGACTCTGTTTTGAAAAAAAAAAAAAAATAGCTAGAGCTAATAAATGAGTTTAGCAAAGTTGGAAGATGCAAGGTCAATATACAGAAATCAATTGTATTTCTATACACTAGCAATGAGCAATTGGAAATGAAAAAATGTTTAAAGTTTCCATTTCCAATAATACTCCCAAAATGAAATAACTAGGTGTAAACCTTTAAAAATTATGTGAGGATCTATATGCTGAAAGCTACAAAACAATAATGAAAGAAATCAAAGATTTAAATAAAAGGAGAGATATACTCACATACTGCTTTCATAAACTGGAAGACTCAATATTGCTAAGATATCAATTCTTCCCCGAAGACAACATAGGGGAAATCAAATCCACAGACTCTAGTATGGGCAGACGCGAGTTCAATCCCATATCTTCTACTTGCTAGTTGTGTGATCAAAGTGTTAGATAACACTAACATTTAACATATTGGATGGGGCAGCATTCCAAGTGCTTTTTGTATTTAACTCATTTTATTCTTCCTATAACCTTACGTGATCGGTACTTTTATTATTTCCCATTGGACAGATGACAAAACCGAGGCTCAGAGAGGTTAAAGAAGTGCGGGCAGCAGAGGCGCTCTGACTCCTGAGCCCACTCTCACCAATACCACGCTGTTCTGCCTGTCCCGTAACCTCAAAACAGCTCTTGCCTCATTTGTAAAGTGGAAAAATATTTCCTACCTCAAAGAGTTGTGGAGAGTTCGTGCAATGGCACATCTGATATGCTTAGCATGCAGCCTGGCACACAGTCGGTGCACAGTAAATGGCTGCTATCGCTTCAATGGCAATGATGGTGGTGGTGGTGGTGGCGTTTCTATTTTTATTATTAATGGACAATGCTGGTCAGCAGCTCAACCACTCCAGTACCACCACAGGTGGATATCGGAGCATCATAGACTATTTCCAGCTTCCAAAGCGCTGGAAACCTGAGCCTCCCGCATGGAGCGCCCAGTCTGTCCAATTCCTGCCGCAGCAGAACCACTGCCAGCCCAGCTGTGGACATTTGCTGCCCTCTGCTGGCCACCAGCTTCAGAAGAGACAGCACGCTGGAGATTTTCAAAGCAAGCTTCTAGCAGGGTTGGACAATCTAGTGAGGGAAGAAGAGAGCTTAGCATCTTTTAGAACTTTTTTCTCCAAAATTGCAATTAGGGCACAAACATTACAAAAATGGATAGCAACTTTTAAAAAGGAATCAAGCCCCTCTCTCACCAGCCACCACAGCCCTGTCTTCACCATTCTGTGTTCTATCAGTCTTTGTTCCCCAGGGTGCTCAGAAAATCTCAGTCTTGAAACAGAAAGAAAAGAGCTTTTCAAAGTAGGTGTGCTCCTCAGGGCTCAAGGGCCAAGGCATCTCACAAGGTGGCATTTTCTTCCAAATCTTAATATCTAAAATAGCCAAGATATTCATTCATTCATACATTCAAGAGGTCAACCACTATTTACTGAGCACTTACTGTATTCCCGGAACTGTACTAAGTGTTTGGGGTCCATCAGTGAACAAAACAGACAGACTCCATGCTCCCATGGAGTTTATTTTGGGGTGAGAGGAGAGACAGACAAAAATCTTTAAATAGAACAAATAAGTAAATTCTAGAGTGTGTTAAGGGTTACTCGAGATGGAAAAAGAAATAGCTCAGAGCAGGATGAGCCAGATGGAGAGTACCCTTGGGGTAGGAGGGCAGGTTGCTCTTTTAGAAAGAAGGGCCAGAGAGATGATATTTGGGCAAAGACCCGCAGGAGGCTATAGAGCAAGCCACGTGGGTGAGAGGAGAGCACTCAGGCAGAGGGACAGCTGGTACCAAGGCCGCGAGTCAGGAGTGTGCCTGGTGTGTTCTGGAAGCAGCAGGAGGCCAGAGAGGTTACACAGGGCAGGCAGTGCAGGGCTTGCCGGCCATCCATAGGACTCTGAGTGAAATGCGGAGTCACTGGGGTGTTTGAGCAGAGGAGTGAACATGCCCCTACTTGTGTTTCACAGGGACCACTCTCCTGTGATCAGAATGGCATGCAGGAGGTCAGGGCAAGCAGGGGGCCCAGTGTCCCAAGCTTATCTGTCCTGTAACTAAATAAGGAAATAAATACATGGCTTTATATAGCTGTTTTCCTTCTAAGATTTAGAAAATAAGAAAAAATTCAAAGCCATTAATACAGTCCAATTCTGAAATTAAAGGCTCTGTATTGACTGAGCGTCTGCTCTGACCCAGAGCAGCCACAGGAAACCGCGAAGCCACCAGGGACGCTGCTGATGGGAAGGCACGTGGACAGAGTTCAGAAGGAGGGTGAAGAGTCCCTTGAGTTCTTGGTGGGGAAGCCCACAGGAGGACAGGTGTGGCAAGCCAGGGAGCAGCTTTGCCCCTGGACAGGGGACCCAGCCGCGACACACCGGGCAGGGTACGGTTGGTTCATCCAGCTCCACCCTGTTGCTCTGACCCTCATTTCTTTCACCTGGGGTCTCCGAATCATGCCCGAGGCTTGTGAAAGCCAAAGAAGGGGCTAAAAAGACCCTTCAAGAGCTGTGTCCCAGCACCAGTAGGTGCCTTTGGATGCATAACAGAAGGGTGCCCAGCAGAGGTGACGGACGATGCCCAGCTTGAATAATCTGTACAGGCAGCCACCAAGGCCCCGCTCAGGACAGGCCATGTCCATGGGGAGCCTGTCAGGTCTGAGTCAGGAGAGCCAGCCAGCCGGGAAGGACAGTGAGCCGGCCCATGAGAGCTCAGGCAGACGATATAAAACCAGGAGGGCAGACAGGCAGCTCTAAGGACAGACAGACAGGACTCGGGAACGTGTCAGGGTTCTCTGATCTCTTGACAAACCCAGGACGTCTTCCTAGAAGCATGGGGATGTTCGCACAGTAGAAGCAGCAGAAGGGAAGAGAGGTAGTGAGCCTCCAGTGTAGGGAAGAGAGAGCTGCCCCCCAAGCACCCCGGCCTAGGCAACAGGCCCTGTCCATGGGTAGGGCTGAGGGCGAGGAATGAGGCCTCTGAGAAAACCCCAGGACATATACTCTGTGGAGCAGATCCAGGGGGAGCCTTGGGGGTGGCCTAAGGCTCCAGGTTGGGGTGAAGAGCCCTTGTCACCCAGCTAACTCTTGAAGGCTTCCAGGAAGTAGCAGCCTTTTGGGAGCATCTGAAACTACGGGAGGGTCATGGGCTCTCGAGTGGACATTCCCAACACTGTGCAGAGCCTTCCTTCAACAGGTGTGGGGGCAGGAGGGGACAGGACCAAAGGAGGTGTGACAGCACCTAGAACAAGAGGGTGTGGAAGGGAGCAATTGGAGTTGCCTGGAAAGCCCCAGAGCAGGCATTTTATGAGACAACAAGGAGGAGAGATCACAGCCTCCCTCTGACTAGTTCACAAAGGCTTCCTGGAAGAGGGAGCTGTTCTGGGACATTCCAGGCCAAGGTGTGACATGCAGAGGTCGAGGAAGGGAGGAGGTATGACTATTCAAGGAACTAAGTGGGCCCAGGTGGGCAATGGATGAGGACAAGACCAGCCCCTAAAGGGCCCTGGCTCTCACGGCAGGGACTTAGGTTCCACTGAGTGGGTGGTTGGGGGAAGGGTAGAGACAGGCAAGGGGTGGGGGTGTCTGTCCCCTCCTTGGGTAGAGCCATAAGCAAAGGCCCAGGTCTTTCCAGGACAGCTATGGCAGATTGACCTGGCCCATGAGTTCCTCACTGGCCCTGGACCACCTGGCACCAGCCCCATGAAGAATCACCACCACCCTCCCCCCCACTTTGCCCTCAGCCCAGCTCCTCCAATCCAAAGCTCCACCTGGACAGGTGTCCTGAACAGCCCCACCAGCCCTGGGCTCAGCTCTGCCATTGCAAACCTCATCCACATCCACGAGCACACCCATGTCCTCAATTCCAACATACCCTCACAGGTGCTGGCACCCTCTACTGGATAGTCCCGTGGGCCTGGACTGGACCTTAATTCTGGAAACAGTGGAGCTACCTCCCGGCCTCCTGAATCCTCTGGCTCCCCTTCCCCACGCTCACTGCCCAATTCGGGGTGGAGGTTTGGGGGATGTATGTGTTGGAAACAGGGGAAAGCAGCTGACATGGGAGCCTCCCTCCAAGACAAAACCTCCATTCCCTCCTGCCCCCAAAGAGAGACAGAAGTGGATCTGGTTCCAGCATCTTCAACAACGTGGAGGAGAACAGAAGCTTGCAGAAGTTTTATGGGCTTTTAGCTTTCTCCACCTCCCATGCTCAGCCCTCACCCTCCTCCCCAAATCCCTCTTGGCCACACCACACCAGCTCCAGGTCTACACAACAGTCGGCCAGTGACCTCACAGTCCAAAGCCCCAGTAGACATCCCTGGACCCTGGGCAAGAAGCCCCCCTCCCTGAGAGGGAACCATCCTCAGTGCTCCCCCAGTAAAGCCTCTTCTCTCTGCCCCCAGAATTCACCCAAAATTTTTAAACAAATGAAATCAGGCTAAAGAAAACACTAAAAGTAGCCTTGAAAGGGTGAAGAAGTCACAAATGTACAGAGGAGGAGATGCGGGCAGGACAGGAGCAGGCACTCTCCACTGGCCGGGCAGCGGCTGTTGCTGAGAGAGCTACAGGCCCTTGCCTCTCTGCAGCGTTGTGGTCCCAATAGCACACTCTCACGCTTGTCCATGCAACCCTCCGGCATCCCTGGAGGGTAAGAATGAATCCCACTTTACAGTCAAGGAAACTTAGGCTCAGAGAGGAAGAGCCACACAGCTAGTAAGGGCCCAAACTGGCCCTAGAACCAGGTCTTCCAGCTTTCATTCCATTGCCTAGGTTGCTAAGCCCAGCTGCTTCCCCATGGGTGATTATGATTTGAATATCTTTTAGGGCCAGCATGTGAGGCCGCCTGCTCTTCCCCCACCAGCTGCCAAAGTCTGTCTACCCTCCCCTGAAGAACAGGTGTGGGACGTGGAGGCAGGAATCCCTCAGCCCGATCCTAGGTGAAGACCTGAGTTTGCCCAGCCGTGGCGATGAGGGCAGACCAGGGCAGAGCATAGGGTGTCTCCCAGAGGCCCAGGGGATGGCAGTGCAGTGGGTAGTGTTTTGGTTATGGAAAGCTTCCTGGAGGAGTCACTCCGGAGGAAGCTCATCAGCTCTTCTTCCTTAAGCTCCTAACACCTTGGCTGTCTGGCTAAACTCCCTGAGGGCAGAGACCACATCCCCAAGGTTTGTGCTCAATAAACATTAAAAGAATAGCACTCATTATCCTAATAAGTGGCCCAAGGACACAAAGGGAAGCAGGGACTTTGGAGGGATGAGTCTCCAAGAGCCCCCAGGAGCCATAAATCAGACAAGAATAAGCCACCATCCCACTCCCATCCTTGTGCAGAGGAATTTCTAAACCTTCCTGGAGGGATGGCAATTCTGGGGCTAGCCAGGAATGAATACCTTCTCTGGCTGGTGGTCTTGGAAGGAAGACTTGCTCTGCCTGTTTCTTCTTCAAGAGCAAAGGGAAGGTGCCCAGAGAAAGTTTATAGCCACCAGGTTACCCCAATTCTGGGTAACAGAATTGTTTTGGGCAAACAGAAGAAAGTCGCCAAAGGGAAGTCTCCCCATTATCCGCAAGTGGCCATAATTGTGGCCACTGAGAGTTGTGTGGTTTGCACTTTCGCCGGGTGAAAGATGAAAGCCCTTGAAAAGAGCTTCTGGGCTGGAATCCAGAAGGTGCCAAAAGACCATCCATTCTAGCCCTCTGTCCTGGAGTGAGCATGGTCAAAATGGCCCCTCTGGTCCTGAGCCACCTTCCAGGCAATGCCACCTGGGTGGGTTTGGATTTGCCTGACCTGTCGGCCCCTGAAATGCAATAATGTACTTGAAAATGTGTCCTGGACGGAGCCAGGCAGACAGGGATAATGACTGCCTCAGTCTCGCCTCAGTCTCACCTCACCTGCGACCGTAGAACTTCTCCCTTGAGACAATGGACCCTTCCTGTATCCCGAACCCAGCCACCCCCCAGACTGTTGTGGAGTTCAAATCCATCTCCAAGTGTGGGTTGAGGCCATCCCACAGAGAGACTGTGAGAAAAGTAATTACTTAATGCATGTAAACGAGCTTTGAAGATGAAAAGTGCAAACGCACAGTGTCCCTAATAACATCTTCAATACTTTTACAGAGCCCCACAGTCGCTGCTGAGTTCACCTTTAAGACGAGTCCTGGGGAGTTGCTGGCAAACTCCCCAAGCCAATTAAACAACATAAAATGAATTTTCACTCCTTTTATGCAGCCAGCCCCAGCTCTCCCCACCAATAAAAGGACCAGGGAGGATCAGAGAGACCAGAAGGATCCCAAGCCTCGCACTCCGCAGCCCACAGCTCCGCTCAGCCTCTCAGACTCTGCTCACACCGGCACGATGTCGTGCCGCTCCTACAGGATCAGCTCGGGATGTGGCGTCACCAGGAACTTCAGCTCCTGCTCTGCCGTGGCCCCCAAAACTGGCAACCGCTGCTGCATCAGCGCCGCCCCCTACCGAGGGGTGTCCTGCTACCGGGGCCTGACGGGCTTCGGCAGCCGCAGCCTCTGTAACCTGGGCCCCTGCGGACCCCGCGTGGCTGTCGGGGGCTTCCGCGCCGGCTCTTGCGGACGCAGCTTCGGCTACCGCTCCGGGGGCGTGTGTGGGCCCAGCGCCCCCTGCATCACCACCGTGTCTGTCAATGAGAGCCTCCTCACGCCCCTCAACCTGGAGATCGACCCCAACGCGCAGTGCGTCAAGCACGAGGAGAAGGAGCAGATCAAGTGCCTCAACAGCAAATTTGCCGCCTTCATCGACAAGGTCAGTGAGGCTCGTGCTGGTCGGGAGAAAACCTCA
>CAUYSK010076274.1:0-15385 GCA_963575035.1 Avahi laniger
ATGCACACACCTAAGCAGAACAAAGAAACATACATTGAGCTTGTAATAGAGGAGTATACTCCCTTATGTGGCAGTAAGCCCAGCACAGGCCCTATGGGCTCATTATCTCTTGGTGAGGACATGTTCCAGACTCAAAGATCAGTTCTTACACACCCATGTGGGGCTGAAAGACCGCACACATGAGACTGTCTTTCCCAACAACATCCATATGAAAAAAAAAAAAAAAGAAATGATGATCTATTCTCTGCACCATATAAAAAAATGACTCCTAATGAATCATAACCCTAAACAAAAAACTTAAAACTTTAACACTTCTAGAAAAACCAGATATTTTAATATTTAGATATTTTGTTGGGCAAAATATCTTAGATTCAAAACCAAAAGTGTGACTTATAAAAGAAAAACTTTGTCAGGATTAAGGAGTACATTCTTCAAAATACACTCTTAAGAAAATGCTGGCCAGGCACGGTCATTCACGCTGTAATGTGAAGGACTCTGAGGCCGGAGGATTGCTTGAGACCGGGAGTTTGAGACCAGTCTAGACAACATACTGAGACCCCAACTCCAAAAAAAATTTAAAACAAAAGAGTTGAGTGTAGTTTCACGTACCCAGAGTCCTCGCTGCCTAGGAGAATTGCGCGAGCCCAGGAGTTTGAGGCTGCAACGAGTTATGATCACACTACTACACTCCAGCCTGGGCAACAGAGCAAGACCCTGTCTCAAAAACCAAAAAAAAAAAAGAAAAGGAAAAGAAAAAATTCAAAGATATGACATAGACTGGGAGAGTATATTTGCAAAATATATATCTGATAAAGGACTGATATCCAGAATCAATATAAAAATTTCATATCTCAATTTTAATAAAATATCCCAATTATAAATTGGAGAAAGTTTTGATACCTCACCAAAGAAACACATAAAAATATGTTCAATATCATTATTAGCCATAGAAATGCAAATAAAAACCATAACTAAGTACCACTACACACCATCACAGTGGGTTATAAAGAAAATGACAAACATCAAGTCACGTTGAGGATGCAGAACAAGTTGAAAGCTAATCCATTTCCGGTGTGGATTTAAAATGGTTCTACCATTTGAGCAAACAATTTTTCAGAGTCTCTTATAAAAGTAAACATGAAATTAACATATGTTAATTTCATATTAGGAGCAATCTCAATCCTGCATATTACCCAAATAAAGTGAAAACTTACATTTACACAAAATCTTTTACCCACATTTATAGTGACTTTATTCATCAAAAACTAGAAAAACCCAAACATACTTCAAAGGGTGGATGGGTAAACATACTATAGCGCATTCATGCAATGGACTATTATTCAGCAATATGGGGAAATAAACTACTGATACACTTAATAACATGGATCGTTATAGAATAAGCTTGTTTAAATAACCAAGATTCAGAAGACAATGTGAGAATGATTCCATTTATATGCCTTTCTGGGACAGCAAAACTACAGAGGCAGGAAACAAATCAGTAATTGTCTAAGAGAAGTTGGCAATCAACTTCGAACAGTAAATTATCATGATGATGGATGCCAGCAGTAGAGAGGAGGCTGAGTTAGAAAAGCGCATTTGCCATCGTCATGGTTGGGTCTCAACGTGTTACAGGGAACGTTGGTATCTTACACAGACACATGACATACATCATCACTGTGCACTTTACTGAAAGTCAAAACCAAAGACAATATTTTATTTAGAGAACCTTAATATTAGCTAGCAATGTCATAATTTGTTTTAAATTGTGTACATTATATATCTTCTTTTCAAATAGTATGGCTAATCTTTACTCGAGCAATAATTTCAGTGTGTCTGATATAACCATTTTTAATAGAGTCACATTTCACTGTGCTCTTGAAAGGCTATTGCAGAAAGGCCCCATCTGTGAATAGGCTTCTCATGTCTTCTGTCTAAGTCAGCACAAAAGAATGATCAAAGTCAAAAACAAAAATCCATTTGCAGATACAAAAAATAAAATTTACAGAATATTATAATGTAACCTCAGTTCCTCACCTCTCAGCAGTGTTTTGAGGATTATTAGGTCATTATGAAATTTCAGAAAATACTCCAGGAAAAGTAGAACTGGTTACAGTTTTGCAGCATAGGTAAGTTTTTTTTTTTTAATAAAAAAATCTTTAAATGATTCCTTATGCTGGTTATAGTAGAACATTTAAGTCACACTGTAAAAAGCTAGAGTTCAAGAGACTTTGCTTGCTTGGGATTTTGGTTATGATAGATTTTATCATTAAACTTTTATCCTTAAAAAAGACCTCATATGAGACAGAAAGCTGATATTTCAAATTCAAGGGAAAAGTACATTTATTTCAGTAGCTGTGTTCAAGAAAAAACTCCATAAAAGTGCAAATCTGAGAAGTTACATTTATGTAAAAATGTGAGACACATGAAATAGCTATTCTATTTTCAATTTAATAAGCCTACTTATAATACATAGAATTTTAAACATTATATACTACAATTTTATTGATAAAAGTGTTTACTGTCAAATTCAAAATGTAAATAGAATTGTGAGGTGACTATAAAACTTTTTAGAGAGCAATACATTTTTAAACATTTTACCAATATTTATTTTTATGCAAAGGATTAATATGCAAATAGTGAAATGACTTTAGCTTTATCCTTTCTTTAAAACTGATTTTTACAAGGGTCTCTGTAAAGTGATATTTTATTATTCTATATCAATATTTTGCCAGGTGCTATATAAATTGAGTTTGAATCATAAATATTCAATTCAAACTTTTCACTAAATCTCTTATAATGTGCTTTTCTCTATTATAAAATTTCTGATTTTTTTAAGAACTCGATGCTCACTAGTGACAAAATAGAAATAAAAAGCAATGAGAAGGGACTCACATCCATTGCTTTCGGTAATGCAAAATGATGCAGCCAGTTTGTCAGTTTCTTACAAATTTTAACATACTATTGCCGTGCAGTTAGTACTCATGGTTCTAGGTATTTACCCACTGATCTAAAAACTTATATCTACACAAAAACGTGTGCAAATGTTTATAGCAGCTTTAATCATAATCACTCAAAAATGGAAACAACTTAGATGTCCTTTAATAAGTGAAAGGATAAACTATATCACATCCATCCAGTGTAATCTTATTTGTAGAAAAAAATAAATATGTAGTTAAGCCACAAAGGGCCTGAAATCAACCTTAAATACATATTGGAAACAAAAGAACCCAGTCTGAAAAGGCTATGTACTCTGTGATTTCAATTGCATGATATTCTGGAAATGGCAATAGTATAAAAATGATATCAAAAAAAGATGAATTGTTGCCAAGAGATTGAGGAGAGGGGGCATGTTTGAGTAGGGAAAGCACACAGAATTTCTGCTTGATATTATAGTGGAGGATGCATGACATTATGCATTTGTCAAAACTGATAAAACTTTATAGCACAAAGAGTGAACCTTAATATTTACAATTGTTTTAAAAAAATCATTTAGGAAGGCAGAGGATGACAATTTGAATGCAGAACATGACAAAACAATCTAACCATATTACAAATGCATGACACAACTCCAGTGCAAGTATGGGAGGAAAAGGTCCACATCCTGAGTGATGTTGGAAATGAGTGAAATCTGTGAGACTAAAGGCAAATAAAATGTCCATAAGAACTGCAGACTAGTTGATAAAGCTGTTTCTCACAGAACATGAGCTAACAATTGGGACGCTGTAAGCTGGAATTAAACAATGAAGTCAATGGGTGGTGGCGGGTGGGAGTCACGGTTCTCACTGCAGGAGTGGGAGGTCGCAGATACGCAAGAGGAGGAGGCTAGAAGTATCCGTGTGGGTGATGCATGAGAGTTGGAGGGATCAGTGTGAACACGTATTTAACTTGATATGGATGGTTACATATAAATACAATTATAGATCCATACATGTACATGAGTTAGTACACACATACATATATAAATATATGAATTTTTTTTCTTTCTCTGTCGGCTAAGAAGGCCTAAGAGCAATGACACTCCAGTAGCAATGAGCACAGTTAGCACCAAGATCTTAGTGTCAAATACCATTATCCAATAAAAGAAACAGGGCTTTTCAGAGAAATGTATGTGATTCTTGGGCTGAGCAAGAAATTCACAAGATGAGCTTGCAATATCTGTTAGGGTCAGGAAGAAAGTGTTGAAAAAAAAACCGATGGTATGTCAGGGAAACAGAAACCAACTAAAAGATTATCTGATGTTCAGAGCTTGAAAAGTTTAAGCAACATTATAAATAATGTATCATTGGATTATACCCCAACATATGAAGTATTCATAAGCTCATATTGATATAAATAAATGATCAAATAAATAAATAGATAAATCGAGGAGAAAAGATACATTTTCCATACCAAAGAATTTCAGATGATTGACATAGATACTCCACCCTCAAGGTTGTGGAGTGGAGCTTAACAAACTCGCCACTTCATAAGTATTGGCTAAAGATAGCAATTTCCTTCCAAAAGCTACATTATGGAATGAGGGTTAGGGAGAGTGAGTTTTCAGTGGATAAATTTGACCAACCCTTCCCCAGCCAGGTGACCAAGGTTAACGGCACAGTGATAAGGAGCGCTGAGAGTGCGTACCCTTGACAAGTGGTGCAACCACGGCAGCTTAACTCTGTGGTCTTCCCCAAAAACATACAATCACAGTCTGATCATAAGAAAAGTTCAGACAAGTGCCACTTGAGGGGAATTCGACAAAATGCCTGCACTTGTCAAAACTGTCCAGGTCATCAAACACAAGGAAAGTTTAAGAAACTGTCACAGCCAAGAAGGTCTAAGGAAACACGATGACTGAGTTTCATGTGGTGTCCTGGATGGGATCCCGGAATATAGAAAAGATGTTGAGTAAAAACTAAGAAAGTCTGAGTAAATCATGGGCTTTAGTTAATGATAATATGTCAATATTGATTGTACTAAGTTTATCATATAAATGGAAGATCATATAGGGGAAGCTGTGTGCTGAACACATTGAAACTCTAGTACTTAGCTCCAATTTTTTTTTTTTTTGGAAATTTAAAACTTTTAAAGTAAAAAGGTTATTTTAAAAAGTAAGACAACAAAAAAAAAAGAGAATATGGACCAAGTAAATCTACAGATTTTGATTGATATGGGAACCTTAAATCATGTATCCATCTCTAAGATTATGAACAAAAAATTGAGAAGGGATATATATATATAATGTCTGCTATATTAATTGAAATCCCAGGATGCCACATAATTTTAGATGGTCTCTATCTTATTAAATTTCTCAAAAGTATAAGATACAGTGGGGGGTGGTCTCGGTGTAGTATATGAGAACCCTTTTTCACATTTTTCCCAAAATCAATGGAAACATAAAATATTTAGTATAATTTTTGAATAAAAATGTGATATGGCAATAACTTGATCTAATATTTTATATGGGAAAACCTGTATATCCGAGAAAAAAATGCTTAATATGCTTTAAGAAATAAGACTAAATTCAACAAGACAAAAAATATTTGCATTTAATGTAAGAGATAAATTCTTATAGCATTTTTGAATATTTTCCTTAGGAAAAATTTGTTATAAAACAACTAAAACCATTCAAGGAAATGGTATTTATCATAAACATACATGCATCCCTAAATCTAGGGGACCCTTGTACAACCAAAAATGGGGATCCATTTCCAGTACTCCGTTTCCTTTCAATATTTGCTGCTTTTAACACAAACCCACAGGCAACTTTTGCATATTCACTCAGCATTTTAAAAGAAGTCATTTGAAAATTGGCTGTTTAGTCTTAGAGACCACATCTCTGCCCCACGAGCTTTCCTACACCAGCTCCACCTAAGACCAAAAATTTAATTTCATTTCATTAAAATATTGGCGAGGAGATGGGGAGTGGAGGGCAAACAGAGTAAGAGAGAATATGAATATTATCACATTTCAGCAGCAGATATTTAAACAAAAGCTTAAGTGGGAGTTAATTATCCACATTGTAGCTATGCTTAAGGTCCAGATTCAGGTCTAGACTGAAGTCATATTCTTTTTTCATTTAAAATATATGATTTAAAATTTAATCCTGTCCATTATTAGAAGAGCTTCCTGCTTCACCTGAAACCTTTCCTCCCTCCTGTGGTAACTCGTAAGATTCAAGAGGCATTACACAGTCCAAAGGTTATGCAATTAAATTTTATCTACCTTGGGACAGATAATAATCTAAGGTTATACTCCAAGGAGTCCCAAAATACTGCCTCCATTGCGCAGTGGCAAACTCATTTCCCCTTGATGGTGAGAGTCCAGCACCACAGACATCGCAACCGCCTTTTCAGATTCGAGCAAAAAGTCAGAGGAAAAACTCCGCGCATCGAGGCCTCTCCAGCCTGCAGATTTCATTAATCCACCCCCACGTGACTGGTGGAAGCTCTGCTGTTTCTCTTTCTTTCAGCATCAGTCCTCTTCCAAACCTATGTCCTCAGCACATGCCTCAACAGGCAAACCACTCGGGGACTAAAAGGCAGTTTTAGAGAGCTCAGTTCCAAAGGCCTTCCCTCGTGTCCCCAGTGCTTCCTCACCTGTGTGACACCTTGGCTAGTTGTCTCACCTGGAGAGTCGTACACTTACTTTTACTCGCTTGTTTAGTTCTCACCTGGAACATTGGTCTCTTAAAAATTATTCAATCTACAGAAAATGGAGATTGTATCTCTTAAAAAAAAATTAGTAGGGAGTATTCTCCATAAAAAGTATACACACCTTAAGTAAACAATTAATAGGCTGTAACAGTGAGCATAGCTGTGGAACCAACATAGTCAAGAAATAGAATATTCCTGGTACCACATCTTTTTCTCTTTTGCTTTCTCCCAGTTTCTATCTAATCTAACATTTCCACAGAAGATCAACTTTTTTTGACTCCTCTTATGTTCAAATTTAAGAAATTTTTCAAGTGAAATAATTTATATAGTTATGAGATAGGGAACCAGCCAGCCCTGCTCAATAAAAGGTTGTATGACCCAAATCAAGGTCTTGTAAAACAGGAGGTGGTGGAGAAGCTGCCAGAACCAGCTAGACCCAAGATGACAGTGAAAACGACCTCAGGTTACCCTCACTGCTCATTATACCTTGATTATTACGTATTAGCAGACAAAAGGGAACTCCCGCCTGCGCCGTGACAGTTTGTACCTGCCACCTTAAGGCCACATGTGGCCTCCTGGGTCCTTAGGTGCGGCCTTTTGACCAAATCCAAATTTTACAGAACAAATCCTTTTATTAAAAGGGGTGCAGCAGAGAAGGATGAAGCTTTCCTTGCCTCCTTTGGTGCTTAAGAAAGAACAATCTTGAAATCAGAAAGCCGCGGGTTCCCCAGCCCTGCATAATTAATCCTTCCTCCACTCAACATAAAATTAAATTAATGACTGTGCTACTCTGAGAAACAGCTGCTGCTCTGTCCATAGTCCTGACACTTTTCTTATTTTTTTCCTTTCTCTCTCAATAAACTCTTGTCGGCTGGCTTTTGAATTCTTTCTTGTGCGACATCAAGAACCCACTTGGTCTTCAGGCCAGACCTTTGCACTGACCTTAATGCAAAGTTTCTTCAGATAAATTTTCACAGTTTTCCTTTTACTTATCTCTGTGTGTGTATGGCGGGGGCAGGGATGCCTTTAAAGGATTTTTCTTTTCCGGTTATAGAATTCTAAGTTGTGAAACGTTATTAACATCCTTACATATTTTACCAAGTTTTAGGGGCCATTTTCCTGTATAAGTTACATGAATAAAATTTTACAGCACGTGTGGTCAGTGTGGCAGGCTGATTTATTCAACATTACGTCAGTGAGATTCATCAAACTGGTCGTACAGTATAATATTTTGTTTTATGAATATGCCAGAGATTATTTATCCATTCTATTGTTAGTGGACACTTGAGTTGCTTCTGCATTGGTGCTGTGAATACTCTCGAACACGTCTTTGTACTGCCATGACTTCTTTTCAACCTTTCAGAGCTTCTGCTACCTAAGACCATTTCTCCAGGGAAATACTCTTCAGTCCTTCAGCACTGACCTTAATGCAAAGTTTCTTCAGATAAATTATCTCAGTTTTCCTTTTAATTATCTTTGTGTGTGTAGGAGGGGGGTGCCTTTAAAGGATTCTTTTTTTCTGGGTATAGAATTCTATGTTGTGAAATGTTATTAACATCTTTACATATTTTACCAAGTATCTAATAAAATGAACTACAGGCTCAAATAAGCCAGCGATTACTACTTAGAAAAAATGAAGTGGTTTTTGAGAAGATGATAAAAGCTTTGTGTTAGGACTCTTGTGGTTTTCACTAATAAAATCCAAACAAAATCTAATCTTAAGTTAAAAAAAAAACCATGCAAATCCAATTGCTCACCTGAATATGGGAAACCATGAGTATATTTAACCTTAGGGATAGTTGAAACCCATATGTTCAGACATTGCCAAAAATCTCTTCACTGGCAAGTGTTGTTTCCATCATCTCGTTTTGCCAGTGGCAGAAGTGAGAAGGTGAAGAAGAGAATCCAGTGGTTTGGAGGTTTGGTAAAGCAGCACTGAAGACATATCCAGCAACATGATGTGAGAGGCCTGTGCAAGACAGCAGCAAAGCTCTTATGCCCACCCTGCACGGCCTTCCCAGAAAACGCTGCTGTAGGAGTCAGTTCACCTTTGACAACAATCTGCTACATGCAATACGATTTTGAAAAGCCCTTCAAGGATGTACAGTAACAGAGCCTCTGGGATGGGTCAGGCGTGGCTGTCATCTCCCATGGTATTTTTCTGCAAACCTGCCTTCAGTGGTGAAGAATTGCATTAACGTGTTTCCTCAGAGTTCACATATGCTCATACAGCTTTATGGGAGCTGGAATGTAGTACACACAGGAATTTTTGTAATGAAAAGTGGCAATTTCCTGTATCAAAAAAGATGCAGAGTAAGAAAAATGACCTCGAAGGAACTAATTTAATTTTGTAAGTTACCAGTACTGAACATTTTATATTTAAACCTGAAAGATGATTCTGTAACATAAGTTTATTAATTTAAAATGTAAAAGACCTCTACCTAAAAATAAGTTTTTAAATTAAGGGAATATATTTTCTCACAGGAAGCTGTTCATTTATTCTCATTGGCTTAAAGCATTAAAAAAAAAGGAAGAAAAGAGTTACAGACCCTATAAATATATGAATTTAATGGAATATGTATTCTATTTTACCATCCCATATTATAGTTGTGGTTTATAGAACATTATTTCAGAGGTTGGAGAAATCTGAATTTCCCTTGTATATTACCATAAATGTGCATGGCTTTTTATCACCAGTTTATAAAGTGTAATTGTTAAAGGTGTCAAGAATTCTCTATATTTATATCTGAACAAGTACATTAATAGTCTATGAGGCAATGCATTGGAATAAAGATGTAAAGAATAACTAATACGGGTCTAAAGTTTCTAGTATATAAAATTATATACAAAAGTATAAAAATATTGTAGAAAAGTATTATCTACACCGTAAAATCCATAGAATACTATTCTGACCCCCCAGAATATTGTAAGTAGTATTTACCTAAAAGTTTTTAACAGGGAAATCCACACAAAAAATGATAATGTAAAAGTTTAAAGTAAACCTAAATTCATGTTTTTTCTTCTTTTTCTTAATATGGTATTCTTATTGAAAGCTTACTGTACATTAAGAGTTCTTCATATACCCTCCCATCTAATCCTCATTTCAGAGGAGATTTATATTTTAATCTTCAATTCTGAGAAAATGAAATGAAGGCTTAAACACACTAAACCATTTTCCCCAACAAAAAACAAAAATAAAACTATTAATGACTGGCTCTGAATCCACTTTTTCCTAATTCCAAAGTTGATGTTTTCAATCTTTTATTATAGATGTTTCTACTATTTATGTACTATTTACATTTGATTAATACTTATCGTGAAATATACCAACAGAAATTTCAGATTTGAAAATGAGTTTTACTTTGAAAAACTCAAAGTACAGTTTATTTGTCTCTTTCTAAAAGTTGAAATCATAATATTTGGCATCAATATTTGGGAATATTTTCATTCACACATACATTTATTCATAAATCAATTAACAAAGCTTTATTAAGGCCCAACTATGTCCCAAGCACTATTTCAGGTGTCATTTATACAGCAGGGAAAAAAATTAACCAAAAATAAAATCCATGACCTCATGGAAATAATTTTCTGGAGGACAGAGATAGGCAATAAATTAAATAAGTATTTTATATATATATGTATATGTATATATGTAAGCATACACACACACACACACACACACACATATATATATAAATTTTAACTGGTGAAAAATGCCATGGAGAAAATAATGTTCAATAAAAATAGTAACAGGATATAATAATATAATAGGATTGCAATTTAGAAACAGAGTGGTTAAAGGAGTTCTTCCTAAGGACATAAGCAAAGACATGGTGTTGTAACTCAGGGAATCAGGTGGGTATTTTGAGAAAGAGCAGAGCAAGTGAAGAACCTACAGGTGTAAAGCCTCTGAGGTTGAAATATACATGGAGTGTTCAATGAACAGCTAGAGGGACCAGAGCCAGAATAGTAGAATAGAAAACACTGGAACATCAAGACAGGTGGAAATGACAGTATCAGGGGCGTCGGGCTCTTTATGCCATTATAAGAACTCCAGCATTACTTGGAGTAAAATGAAAACTCCTAGAAGATATTAAGCAAAAGTGTGACATGGCCCGATATAAATTTTAAAAAGATGATCTGGCTGCCCAGTTGGGAGCCAAGAGACAAAGCAGAGAGACTTCTCAGAAGACAGAGGAGTTAGTAATAGAAACTTAACTTTGTCCCTCTACTTCCAGAATGCAGGTAGACGTATTAAATAGAAAATTGGATATAAAATTTGGACTTCGGGGGTGATGTCAGGGTAGGACATATACATTTGGGAGCCATTAGTTTGTGGATGGCATGTCAAATCCTGAAACTGGATGAGCTGTGTCACCTGAGGTCACGGGGCGTTCTAACACTAGGAGGTCAGTCGTGTAGGTGGAGAAATTATCCAAGGAGACTGAGAAGGAATGGTGGTTAGGTAGGATGAAAAGGAGGAAAATATGGAGTGTTGGGAGCCAATTCAAAACAAGGGTTCAAGGAGGAGTTCATGATAAGTGGTGTCAGATGCTGCTGCTGGTATGTGGAGAAGGCTGAAGACTGGGAACCGAATAATGGATTTGGGAACATGAAGATCACTGTTGGCTCTGGCAAGCAGTTTTTATGGAATGGAGGGGAAAATGTCTGATGGGGGCAGCTTCATAAGAGATGAGTAGGAGGAAAATTGGAGACAGCAAAGATACACAGCTCGCTCAAGAAGCTTTGCTGTAAAGGAGAACTGGAAGAGAAAATGATGTTAAGAAAATACTTCTGTTGTTATTGCTTATTTCTTTGATTTAAGGGAAAAATTCTGTTTTTTCTTCTAGAATTAGAAAAACTGAAGATGCAGGAGGGACAAAGGGAAAATGCAAAAGGAAGTTCCTTGAAGGAGTAGGAGGGCACGCAGCTGGTCTGCAGGTGGTAGATGTACCTTTACTAGGAACACAGCCAGTCCACCCTTTAAAAAAGAAAGTCCAAGAGGAGGTAAAACTATGTGAGTGTAGGCAGGCAGGTAGATGTGGTGGTAGAAATTGGCAAATGATCTCTGATTGTTTAAATGTTCTTAGTAACATAAGTGAGGTCATCAGTTGAAAGGACAAACAGGTACTAGAGTTTGAGAAGATGATTCTTTGTGAAATCATCATAGGAAATAATTAAAGAATGAAAAGAAGAGATGAGGTAATATATAACACCTTCTCATTCACAGTAAGAGTACTTGAGCGTAAGAGGCAGGTATGGACATGCATTCGAAGCAAGACAGTATATTTTTTTCCAGCCACGTTCTGCAGCCAGCAGTGCCGTGTAGAGTAGACTGACAGATTTAAACAGGATTGCTGTGTTTTGTGGACATTGACTCCTAAGATTACACTATTTCTGGTTTGCTTGGAATAAAATGTTTATATTAAAAAATAACAAATGGAAATGATTCCAAAAAATAGAGGCTTTCTAAATCATTCTAAACATCACATCTGAAAGGCTTGCTTTATGGCATTTTCTGTTATACTCCACATGTTATCTCAGCTAATGGAGAAAGAGATTTCTTCAATTGCTCTATCAGAACCAATTGATCCCACCAAAGAAAAAACATTATTATATACACTTTGGTTATAGCTTAATCACAGCTTGAAGTGGAATGCAAAACCTAAGGTCGTTATGTGATCCTCTTGCTCTACTTTCGAGAGTATATATGAATACAGGATCATTTTAACTCTCATTTTCAGATCTGTGGAACATGGCAGCCTCAAATGAATGTTCTAGAATTTATTTAAGTTGAATATGTAATAAATAATACTGCTTGATATATGAGAATTTTACTTTCAAATTTAATAACCCAGGAGAGTGCTGTTTTGTTTTTCCCCAGCAAGAACTATTCTGGAGGTTTTCCTGGAGTTCAAACTCAAATGATAGAGTAGAAATAATGATTTGTCAAAACAGAAGCCAAAAAGTAGAAGCTGGCAGAAATGACAGTGGCAGCCATCTACGATCATTATAAAATGGGAATGAACATGGCGATTTGCAATAATGTGGATTTCTTTTCCATGTAACTATTTAGAACTGGGACTTTCCAGTCAACATTTCTATATCCATCACTGGAGATCAAATAAAAGCTTACCAAAAAGTCCATCACTGAAAACTGCATTTTGACTAAACAGGAAATCCAAAGCTCTTAAGGAAATTACTTCAAGGAGACAAAACATCTTACTTTTGGGGGACTGAAATGTTGAGCAGGGGACCATAAAATAGAAATAATGTTATCTTTTGAAGTTTCTCAAGAGCATCATATTAATAAAAATATGCTTAATAACTATTTTATCTTCAGTAAGAAATTACAATATTTTCCCTCCCCAAGAGTTTATTTTTAATTGAAACAGTAGTTGGGAGGCTGTGGCCATCAACAGGCCCTGATGGGGAAGTTGCTGGTGAAATGAAATACTTAACTATCGACAATCTGGGCCTTCTCTCGCGTGAATTAGCTTTCTGAAACACGCATAACATAGTTGTTTATCCTCTGTTACATTGAGGGTAAATGCCAGGAGGTGATTTCTCTCTCTCTCTCTCTCTCTCTCTCTCTCTCTCTCTTTCTCTGTCTCTCGCCCACACACAGACTAACTCTAAGGTCATGAGCATTGCCCATCAACTATCCTAATATTTGGAGAAGTAACTCACAAATTCTAAACTATAAGTGTTCACTTCTTTTTCTCACTCCTTTTTGGATATTGAGTGTCTTGACTGCATGATGCACCCTGTGGTCACTTCTATTGTCCTTTTATTCTAAGAGAAGCCTGCAGCTATATTATTATTCAGCCAAGCAGTGACTCTGTCTTTATATATTTTCTTTATTCAGTTATTCATAGAGCACAGAAATTGGCATGGCCCTCATTGGAAAGGGAGGGAAAAGTCCATAAAATGCTGACACAACTTTATGATACTCACGCTCATCAAGTCGTAAGGAAATTAAGTCTATAATAATAATAGTTTTGAATTTTAAATGTTCCATAATTTATGAACGCCTATTATAGACTTAATCTCACACAATCTCATGCGCTTTTCAGGAATCTTAGATAAAGCTATGAAAAGTAAAGCATACATAATATTTCAACCTCTACTTAATTTGCAAGGCATGGTTTTATGCAGTTAGATATAATCATTCACTTTCCCAGTAAAATTTGTTGTGATGAATATGACTCCAAAAAAGTTTTCATAATAAATTTCTATAATGAAACTAATATTATAAAATACTCAACAATACTATTAAAGTGTCAATTATTTTTTGCTATTTGCTTTATCAGAGTCAATAAAATATATTTTACATTAATAACTAATATTATAACAAGTCACATTAAATGCAGCTTTTGATTGCCTTGAATTTCATTTAATAAATAAAATATCCACCAAAACCTAAATATATATATGATAAATTGTAGAATTTTTAATAGACCAACACAATGATCACACATATTTTTTTTTCTCAGAGCAATAGACAAGCTGTATATACCATAGATATTTCTATAGGTTTCCCTGTATTTTTCATGGAAGAATTACAATTAATATAAAAGTTAATGAAAATTAGTTTTGTGAACATCTCAGGTATACATCTACACGAAGAATAATTTAAAAACCAAACATTACTGAAAAGATCCAAAATTTAAACCCCTAAACTCAGCTCTGTAGACATTTTCTTTCCTTCTCTCTTCCTCCTCCGTCTGTCTTGTTCTTTCTTGCTTGCTTGCTTTTTGTCTCTCTTTTTGTAACATAATTGTTAACTTTCTCTGACTCCCATTCAACCAATACTAAGGAAAAAAAAAAAAAACTTGATCTTGCCTCTGTAGATAACAGCAAATTCATCAGGTCAAAATTTTAGAAGGTGAATTCAGGCGTATGTTAGTCCTCTTTCTAATTTTTTCCTTTTAGGTGGTGTCTAGATGTAGGGGAGGGAAAATTCGTAGTGTCACGGGAGCTAGAAGGAGCCTCGGACCCATGTGTTACCCCCTCAGTTCCCCAGCCCTTCCCGGGAATGGCCTTGACTGCCGGGACTGTTGCGATGTGCGGCGGCAGCCTCTGCTTCTGTATGTTCCCTGCCAGGGCCTCTGGTTATAAAGTTCTGTCCTTTTATATCCCAGATCTCTTCAAGTTCGTGAAGTCAATGAGCAATTTCTTGAACTCAAAGACGCTCAAAGACTCATTAGCATCAACAGATTGGGATTCCTTCTGCCTCTCGCAGCCTGAAGACAGCAGGCTCCTGAGTCTACTCTGCCGCTGCGGTCCGTCACTCAGAGGGGGACCTGCTGGAGGTCCAGAGAGGAAGTGGGAAAAACACCCTCTATTTACAGATTCTCTTTTAACATACCTGAGTTTTTATTTCTGCACTCTCATCCTAGAGGCACTTCTCAGGTTCAGAAGCACTCAGAATTCATCCAACCCTAGCTGTGTATCCTCTGAATCGCCATAGGACTCCTTTGCAGGCTGTAAATGGATTTCGCCTTCTTTTTCGTTTCTGGAAAACCGGCATACATCACCTGCCACATTACTCCCAGCCACATGCTATGGTAAATTTTGCTAATCTCGATACTCTAGGCTTGCAGGGTTGAGTACTGGAAATTCACAAAGTTATTCTCCATTTGAGAAAGCCAAGGCTGCTGGGCAGGTGGTAGTCCCAGCTACTCGGGAGGCTGAGGCAGATGGATTGCTTGAGCCCAGGAGTCTGAGGTTGCTGTGAGCTAGGC
>CAUYSK010076275.1:0-15469 GCA_963575035.1 Avahi laniger
TGCATTATAATATGGTGAGTGTATTGATATGGATTCCATTGACATATTCATTTATCCCTAAAGGACTGTTCCTTATAACACCAGAGTGGTTTTTGTTTCACAGAGCCAAGCAGCAGCTATTTCTTGAGAACTATGTGCATGAGATTACCAACTGTGAAGTTAATCTAGAATCAAAATTAAAAATTACAGTAACATTGTACTTAATATTGAAAGACTGAATGGTTTTCCCCTAACATCAGGAAAGAGATAAGGCTGTCCTCTCTCACCACTTCTATTGAACCTTGTACTGAAGGCTCTAGCAGGGGCAATCAGGCAAGAAAATTAAATAAAAGGCATCCAGATTGAGAAAGGAGAATATTTTATATATAGAAAGTCCTATGCAGAATCAAAAAAATTGTAGAACTAATGAGTGCAGCAGGGTTGCAGGATGCAAGGTCAATACATTAAAATCTATTATAGAGGGCAAGGGCAACATACGTAACCTAAACATCTGTATCCCCATAATATGCTGAAATAAAAAAAAAAGAAAGAAAAAAAATCTATTATATTTCTATATACTAGCAATATTCTGAAAATTAAATTAAGAAAATTCCATTTATAATTTATGATTACAATTTACAATAAACAGGGAACTGCTACTTAACCAACTCATCAAGGCTGATTCAATAGCATTTATAAAAACTGATTTCAGAAATAACAATTCTTACTGGCTACTGGGTGGCTACAAATATTCCTGATTTAAAATATTCTATAGACACGATATTGAAAACCAAAACACAAGGTATAAAGTCCAACCCATATTTACCAAAAAGAGAAGAACAAAGCTAAGCAGACATCAATATGTGATGCATTGAATTGTATCATGAATTTATAAGCATGCATTTTTGTAAAAGTCAAGGAACTCCCTTATTTAAACAAGGTTAACTCCCTAGAGAAGCTGAGTTTAAATACAGGTATTCCTTAGATTCTTTTAAAAGGATAATTCTCTAAACCAAGAAACAAAGTAAGGAATGTTACAAAAATAGTGGCTTCCTAATGGTCACTAAATTCCTTCTTTGGTTGAAATGCAGAAGGAAGAATCCATGTATTTAAATAAAATAATATTTAATTTGTTTATGAGTAAAGATAAAAATAGGTTGTGAATACTATTTGGCATTATTTAAAATAGTCTTGTCATTATCTATAAGTTGAACTTATCTTTTTCAATTCACTACCATTCCATCTCATGCATCATTCTATCCTGATGAAATGGGAATAGATTGATGTTTTCCTTGTCCCACTGATCTTCTTAGCCTTTGCAGCTATTGCAATGTGCTGGCATTGTACCTCCAGCCAGGCCAAAAGAAGTGAGAATCCTCTTCCTTAGTACTCTAGCGTCAGCCTGCCAAGGGTTCAACAGGAGCCACAGGGAGTAATTAACTCCATCTGAATAATATGAGCTATGCCTCATATCTGAATGAACGGGCATGCCCCTTTCTGGTTCTTGGAATTTCTCTGTAATTATCACCACTGCTATCGTTAACGATTTCATATAAAGTATGAGTAAAACTTATAAGAAATAGAAGATTGCTGAAATCTCTTTTTCTTTTCTAAGTCCTGTATGTGCATTGTATGTGAGTGCATGTATTTTTCATTTAGACAAACACATCCTCTAGCAGTACTGGTGAAAGCACACGGTATCTCTCAATAGATTAAGCTCTGTTTTAGAAATTTCCAAGAGACTTAGAGGCAAGAAAACTTCATCTGTCTATTGGTTCATTGCAGTGTGTCTTTCAGAGATTTAAGAAGAAAATCGCTTCCCTACTTTGCCCCTAGACTTCTTCTTTTCCAGTTATTTTTTCACTTTGCTGCCAGTTATTTTTTGAAGATAAGTGCAATTATATCATTTCCCTGCTTAAATTTGTTCTTTGGCTCCAGGCTGCAGATACGGTAAAAGACATCAGACCCTTCATGATCAGATTCTTTGTGGGTTTTCCAGCTCTGCCTAATTCTTGTCTCACTTCTCCACAGAACTTGCATTTCTCTCAAAATGACATACTGTCCCAGCTCTGAGTCATTGCCCCAGTTTTTACCACTTTCTAGCAGAGTAAGCATTCGAAATCCAAAGCACTAGTCTGCTTAAATCCTTTAGGATAAGTATTTACACCATTGAACTTGATATGCAAAGCCCTTTAAGATTTTAGCCCTACTTAACCCCAGAATTTCTTTCCTTCACCCCACATGTCCCTTCTGCAAACCCAACTAATTCCCAGACACCTAATGTTGCTTTCCTCTTCACAGCTTTAGCTTAAGCTGTCACCTCCACAAGGAGGCATTTACCCCATCCATTCCTAACCAGTAATCACTGTCATTTCTTCCGGAAACCACCCCTAAATATCCACTCTGGTAGTCCCTCTTCTGAGTTCACAAACCATCCTGTGTACCAATAGCAGAGAGTTAATTCGTTTTTTTTTTTTTCATTCATCAAATTATTATTTTACACCTCCTCTGAAGCACTGTCCAACATCCTGTGGCACAGCTGCAAATAGGGCATTAGTACACTGCAAGTTCGTCAAGGGAAGGAACGATGTCTTCTTTTTTTTTACCATAAAAGGGTCCTTACCCTTACTCTTTAGCTGTTGAACTTCTGGTTATCCTCTAGCACCCAGCTTATGTCATCGTATTTGTTTTGTTACCATAAATTGTTTTAATTTATCCTTAAAGATAGATTCTTATTTTATATATTGGAAAATGAGGCTCAGAGTAATTTATCCAAGATCACACAGATTTTAAATCACGAAGACAGATTTGAAGATCTGGTCTTTCTGGTTGCAAAGAATAAGCAACTTGTAAGTAGCAATAATGCCACCAAGTGACCATTCGTTTAAGTATTTCCCACACTACTCTTAAGAGGGATCTAGCCTTAGACACATGTTGTTCTATGTTCATATTCATTCTTCCTCCAGCAGTCAGATCATTTAAATACGGCTGCCAATAGCAACCAGGGACTGTTGTCATTTGTTCCTCCTGCAAGGCATATTCTTAGAATCTTTTTCTCATTTTTATTTTTAATTTTTTAAAATATATCCAGTTTATATCTAGGAAACATCTGGCTCTATCATAAAGAAGTATAAAATTTTAAAATGTTCAGGATATATAATTTAAAATGAACTGAATCTATTCCTTACCTGTTCCACACCACACCACACACACACACCATTCACACCTCATTCAGAAGGTAACGAATTTGTGATACAAAGAGCAAAGTGACTTGTCTACATTTAGACTAGTTTCAGAGAGGAGACTAGACATAATTCCCAAAATTTTCAGTCTAGCTTTTTTTAATTCAAATGCAATGACCCCACTTAAGATTCCGTCAACTTGATAAAACTGTTTTACTTTTCCCTTTGTGTTTCCTCTGTTTTTCAACTTTTCTGCATTGAGCGTGTCTAACTCTACCATCTATCTTCATGTGCATCAAAAGTGCATACTTAGCTGGGTGCAATGGCTCACATCTATAATCCTAGCACTTCAGGAGGCAGAGGCAGGAGAATTGCTGGAGCTCAGAAATTCAAGATCAGCCTGAGCAAAAGCGACACCCTGTCTCTACTAAAAATAGAAAAATTAGCTGGGCATTGTGGCGCATGCCTATAGTCCCAGCTACTCAGAAGTTTGAGGTTGCAATGAGCTATAATGATGCCACTGCACTCTACCTGGGGCAACAGAGTGAGACTTTGTCTCAAAAGAAAAGTGCATACTTTCAGTAAATTTCTTAACAAACTAAGATTTTTACCATTCAATAGAATGGCAAAATTAATACAATAGATTTCCCCCATGCTATTTGATGTTACTTCTATTAACTGCACCAGGACTGTCTTGATGTGATTTAGTCAACCTAAGGACCTGAAATGCAAAACACAGCAGAAATATTTTCTGTATTAGATAAAACTTAAAGAATGAGCATTTATTAAACATCAATGATGTGATAGACATTAATTTACATAAATAGTCATCAGGATATCTGATACCTACAATTTCAAACATTTCCTTTTCCCCCAGAGGATGTATGAACTGCAAATGGAAATTAAAAGGAAAACCAAGTTGAAAGTTAATTTGGAGAGGGGTCATTAATCATTGTGAAATCCAAGCAACATAGTAGCCCAGTTTCACAGGTAGAAAGCCCTTTCCCTCACTTCCCCCTACCCTCAGGAACATTAGTTACTTAGTTATTTAACCACTGATCTCCCCCTGACTGTGAAGTAATCAATTTTATTACAATGTTGCCCTAGAACTATCAGTCCATGATATTTTTTGGATAAAAACTGAAATCTAAATGGCCACCAAAGTAACTGTTTCTAAGAAAACTGCTTCACAGTCTAGATCCTACCAATTTTCTATATAAAATTATAAGAAAATGTATGGAAGGAAAAATATTGCCTGTACTCAAACAGACATAGCTAAAATTAACTGAGCCACGCACCATTCATTCCAATCATAACTGAAAGGGGTTTATAATCAGACATGACAATTTTCTCCTTTACCTTCAGCAGAATGGAATCAGAGAAATGTGGCCTGTTATTTATCAACTAGACTTTGCATCAGATGATTTTTTCCGAAGGCTTCAGAGATTTGCCTGTTTATCTTGCAGCTGTGGATAACACTATGAAAGAAGGCTTGGCAGACTTTCTATTTCATTCATGGCTGAAAGAAAATAATAATGTCATCAATTAGCAACTAATGCAATAGTTGAATTGCTGTGGCTTTTAGAAAACACTGGAATTATTTGACTGCCTGTGGATCTGCCCTATAGTCTGGTAGAAGCAAACAAATGTTCAACTGACATTTTACTAGCTAGAGATTGATGGACAGTGTTTTCCCCATTTAAGAAGCATAGATTTGCTTTCTGGTGTCTAGTTTCTTCATCAATGAAATGAGAAGGTTACTGATGAGCTGTCAAATTAGCTGGCACTTAACGAGCATAAAATAAATATTTGTTGAGTGACTTAATTAATAATAGTGATCATTTACTGAATTCAAACCAAATGTGCTAGATATTTTAGCATTATCATTCTCATTCTGCATGTGGGAAACCTAAGGTTAGAAAGTAACAGAGATGGGATTCAAAACCTGGGCTTTTTTGTGTACAGTGTCACCTTGCCCTGCCTATAGACATTATGATGATTAATAAAATTAAAAACACAGGCCTTTTTGTAAGAATATGCAGGAACATAAGGTGAAAAAGGCAAACTCAGGAGTCGATTTGTCTAGCTGGAAGAACCTTGGCCGTACCATATATTTGCTGGGTGGCCTTGAATAGTTTTGCTTGATCCTAATAAACCTCAATTTTCTTATCTGTAGAAAAAGACTAATAATAGGATCTATCTCATAACCTTGTTGTGAGAAATGAACTAGATAGATAATCCATGTAATATGCTTAGCACAGGGCCTGGCACATAATAAACTCAGCATCCTTATTGGCTGCTAGCTGATATACTTGGGCCTCTCCACAGCAGTTTTGCTCAATTGCCAATAGACTGGTCTGTTTTCTCTTAGAGAGCCAAACAGCAGTGCACAGATGTTGGCTAGGAAGACAATCTCCTTCATTATAAAGGAGGAGGAGGAGGATGAAGAGGAAAAGGGAGTGAAGAGAGGAGGAGGAGGGAGAAGAGAGATAGAGACAGAAAACAGGAAGGAAGGAAGGACGGAACGACGGCAGGCAGGCAGGAAGGAAGGAAGGAAGGAAGTTAGTTTCCAAAAGCTTGGCCAAGGTGCATTCAGGATGGGCCACCCCAAGTCCTCATTGGTTCCTACTCTAACTGCAGGGTTACTTGTATGGATTTTACTTCCACCAACAGAATAGACAAAACAATTTTCCTTAGCAAAATTGAAGGATATTCACATTTTCAAAAGAACTGTACTAAATACTAAGAGAAAACAAACAAACAAACAAAAAACTCAATTACATTTTCTACAAACACATGTGCGTATGTGTGTGTGTGTGTATGTGTTTTACTTTGCTCTGAGCTAATGCCTTTGCCTTTATTAATTCACTTCCTTAATATGCTTTTTGGCCTCTTCTTGCAATTGTTTATTTGTTTTACGCTTTGTGTTGAATGTGTAGTTTTGTAAGATACCTAAAGTACTTAGTGGAAAAAAAGGGATCAGGTAAAAAACAAAGATAGATAGATAGATAAATTAGATAGATAGATAGATGATAGATAAACATAGAAGGATGGATAAATAGTTGATAGATAAGAGACACATAGATATAGACAGATAATAGATAAATAGATAATAGGTAGTTATAGATAGATGGATAACAGATGAACAGGTAGATGATAGATGATTGATGGGAGGAAGGAAGGAAGGGAGGGAGGAAGGGAGAAAGAGAGAAAAGAAGGAAGGAAAGAAGGAAGAAAGGAAGGAAGGATGGACTTTTCAGAACTTTTGAAACCCCGATAACTACCTCCAGGCCAAAAGAGATGATACCCTTCCCTCCCAGCTTCTTCACTTCACCTAGTAGACACGGTTTCTTTTCCACCACACAGAAGTCCATGAATGGCCTGTCTTGCTCTCTTCTCTTGCACTACCATTTCTCAGGACTCTAAGGACTGTAGTGATTAATGTAATCAAAGCTTTTACCCTCTCTGGCTCAAATTACCAGCTCTGTCTGCTTTTAGACTACTTTGTAATTAAACAAAAACCCCTTAAAATGGTCTCATCCATCACAGACTCAGAGTATAATAATACCTTGATATTACCTTCATATAGTACGTGTCTGTATATATCTACAGCAAAAGGAAATTATGTCCTTAACAAGGAGAGTTTTGATGCTATCTTATTTCTTTCCTATATCCCCCTTCATACTTCATAAAAGGCATTCAGAGGCATCCAAGAAATACTTGAGATGAACTGAACTAAAAACATTTATATTCTTGTCTCATCTATTGGATTTCGAATTACAGAATTTAACAGCCAAATCAACATAATTAGACTTTCCACCTCTTTTTAGCCATTTTTTTTATTAGAAATCTATTTGGATGTACATATTGGTCATTAATTCATGTTTCTATTGAAGAGCTAAAATGTATAATCATGAAATAAATTTAACAATCTTTTATATTAATTTTTATAGGGATTCAAGGATATTTCTCTTGAGAGGTTTATACACGGTGGAGCCAATGTTACGGGATTCCAGCTGGTAGATTTTAATACACCTATGGTAACCAAACTAATGGACCGCTGGAAAAAACTAGATCAAAGAGAGTATCCAGGATCTGAGACTCCTCCAAAGGTACTTGTTTTTATGTAATGTATTGCTGATATTTTAAAACGCTAAGATAGAAAGTTCATTATGCAGTTCTTCCATGAACATTTTGTCAGAAATCATCATCTCTGGTATACGAAAGAAGCATTTGTTATTATAATGGTGTGGCACAAGCCCCTAATCATTTCTAAATTTCTGTATTTAAGAGTAAAGTTGTTAGACATTAGCTCAGTTTACTATTATTATAATAGTTTACATATGAATTTCCTTGAAAAAATTGTATGTTTTCAAAAACTTTTGTTAATTAAATATTTCCATCAGTAACTTTTCTACTTGGATGAAGACTATATATGCAAAGTGATTTATAATAAGCAGGTAAATTGGGAAATTAGTAGAAATATAATTGTACAGACTTCTGTAAAATTTCTGTTTCAATTTAATGTTAAAGGGTCAAGTTGTTTGATTTTTTTTTCTGAAAACATTGCAAAAGTATGTTATTAATATTTGCAAAAAACGCTGGCAAATTTCTGATTACAAGTACAAATTTTCTCACCTGAAAAGATAGATGACTTTCTTAGACATCATGTAAATTATGGCATAACATTTCTTAAACTCCAACTTAGTGGTTTTGAGCTCCTACCTAATAAGGCATCATCATCATCATCAACATTTACTAATCTCACACTGAATGAGTGTATTCCAGTAAAAAGTTTTAGTATGTAATTTGAAAATTCAAGCCTGGAAAAACTAAGATCTAGAGTTAGAGGGTCTCAGCTCTTCCAGTTCCTAATTATAACACTTTTCCTATTGGCTATGTCAATTTCCCCTTTGTGATAATGGAAGTTGGCTATCTAGTCACACCATCTTCACTATATTATAGAATTATGGGTTTTCAAAACAGAGCATTTATTGGATGTCCACTATTTGCCAAGCACTGGGGTCCAACCCTCTGATTTTACAGATGAACACATGCAAGATATTAAATGGAATTGTTAATTGGCCATCCTTGAGTCAGGGGCCACATTCATGGAATACCCAGGACAGAATCATTTTAGTGTCTCCTATTTGATTATCTCCAACTAGACTTGTTTATGCTACAGCTTTGGGCTCTTTGTTGTATAGAAATATATATAATTCTCTCATCATTCACACCTCTTGGCATGTTAGGTACTGGGTGGCCATTTAATAAATATATACGGTACAGTTAATTCTGATTATTCATGGCAGTTATATTCTATAAATTCTCTTCAGGTACTGAATAAGCATATATTGAACCATTGCTCTCAGGGGAAACATAGGATTATACTGTGCAGGCCTCTTGTTACAGACTTTTTGTCAACCGATCAGTACATAACCTTGTTTTATGTGTGTTACCGTTTTAAGAAACCTTACTTAATATATTGTTGGTTCATTAACATTGAACTCATGGCCAGCATCGCGGTGACTCACGCCTGAATGAAGCTTATTTAACATGCGTATTTTCTCCATAAGGCACATCACAGCCTTCTTGCGCTTAGGAACACTAGACAGCACTTCCTTCAACACTGTGCTTTCAGGCCATTTTAAACAGTGAAATCATCAGCAAAAAAGCACAAAACTGCAGAAAACATGGCACTAAATAGACCACAAAAAGGACACTTGTATGAAAGCAGAAACAAGAAAACAGTGTTTCCTTGTTCAGCTGCAGCTGGGACCTTGCATGTTGGTTGACTCCAAATTTTTACCACTCCACATGTTTACAAATAACCCCAAAAGCGCCACGAGTATTGATTGGGGTGGGGAGAGGTCACAAATAAATGTTAGCAAGTAGGAAAATTCAAAAATATAGAATCAACAAATAATGATGATTGGTTGTACTTAATTAAATTGTCCTTTAATTGTTTAGTATTTCAATCAAGATTAAAAGTATGATTTCTGATGTTGTCACTTCTCTGTTTTCGAAAAAAAGAAACCTTCTGGAATAAAGATCTGCCATGGCATAGGCCAAACAAGTCTTTCCAGTGGCATGATCCCCTGCTCGCTTTCCCATTCCCCAGCTAAACTGAACTGCCCTCCGTTTTTCCACTCCTCATTAGTTGCTGTGCATTAATCCTCTGCCCTCACTTCCATGTGTCCAAATCCAGCATCTTCCAAGGCTTTATCTCAAATTCCACTCTCTCTATAAAACTTTTTCTTATCTTTCCAGTAAATATGATTCCTTTCTCTTTTGTACTCTCTGTAATATTTGATTGTGTCATTCTCATCAAGGATTTACCATAATTATTTTGTATGCTTAATGGTTCACTTGTACAGACTCCTCTGGGGCAGCAACCATCTATTACTATTACTCTCCTTTGGAGTTTTCATGAGTTCTAACCAGTGTCTGGTACATTTTCAATGAGCTCTCAGATACGATATGAAATTTCACCCTCATCGTGACCACAGGAGATAGTCATTATTATCTTGTTTTATTTGGTTTTCCTCTGTTTCATGCTCCATAGCTGGAGAACATGCTACACAGCCCCATAAGCCTATAGGTAGCAGAATTAGAATTCACCCCAGCTCTTTCTTTTCTAAGCCCATACGCTTCCCACTGCACTATGATTCTGAGCAATTTTGTCTTGTTATCTACAAACCTTGCTAAACAGAACTCATGCCACCATTCTGATCACTGGGTCAGAGCAGTAAATAACTCTAGACCACTATTTGCCCTGCCCCAAAGTGAAATGTTTAATAAGAATTTTCTAGATGCCATTTAGAAGTTGTGTGCCCATAAATATGGCTCCCTGAACTGTAGCACAGTAAGACACGTGGAAAAGAATTACATCCTTTGAAAAGGTAAAACTGGCTTAAACTATTACTTCTTTCCATCCATCAGCTCTGTGACCTGTCAAATTCCAGGCTTTTGCCACTCTGGCTGAATGTCTCCTTTGCTCTACACTGCACTGTGTGATATGTTCTTTTATCTAGTTCCCTTATTTTATAAAAATGGATGGACTTTTTAAAAAACACAGCAAGTGCATTTGCTTTTTAGTGCCATCTCTTTCTCTCTGTTGAAAAAGCAGCAATATTTTTCTTTTCTCCTCTCTTGGTCCTGAAATACCAGCATTGCATTTTTCTTTTGCCCTTTATGCCTTCAGTGAGTTTCACTTTATTTCTTGTTTTTATTTTCTTGCTTTACGAAAAGATGATTTGATGGCTTTCTCTACTCAAAGATGTATTGGTTCAGGCAGGGGAGGAGGTATGATCATTTTTGGTGTAGGACTTTGCTTAACCACCTTAATTTCCCTAAGCTACCCCATCCCAACTATGAGGTGGTATGCCTGTCCTTAAGCCTGTTCTTAAGCCCTCCCCTGGAGGGATATATAGCAAAGCTCTTAATTTGCATAGTTCTTCTAAATCCTTCTAATACAAGCATTTTAATTAGGTCCCATACTATTGAAAAGTTCTTCGTTAGAATTAATATTCCTTATTTTATCCATGGTTTAGTCTTTCTCTTCCCTGGAATGCTGAATGTTCATGCTTCCTAAGTTTATGTCTACAGTTGAAATTTCAAATGATTTTTCATTTATAAGCAGGAAATCAAGGAGATCATCTTCCACTTTCCACAACATAAACCTACTGCTCATACAGGCATTGAATGTGTTAATCATATGGAATTGGCCATATGGAATTTCTGAAAGAGATAATGGAGTCTTTGTCATGACTAGTATTTGCTACTCTGCCATGCTTCAAGAAAATTGTGCTCTATTGCCATGTGTTTAGCAATTCTCTAATCAAACTCTATCAAAAAAAAGTGATGCCATGTTCTTTTTATTTTTAGCTTAAACAAATTACATTTTCACCTCAGTCTTTCCTCACGTCCTCTCCTAACCTTAAAAATCTTTTCTTGGGTGCTCCCTCTTTTCCCAAAGAGAAGCATGAAGTATTCATCAGAATGTAGAGTCTATACTTTGTATCTCCACTTTAATCCTAGGTTATATTGTAAACTTAAAGAAATGACTTAACCTCCCTGAGCACACTCATTGGGTATAACAATGCCCATTCCTGTTTAAAACACAGTGACTGGTGCATACACATTTGCTGAATAAGTAGATGTTATTTTTGGCATCATATATTTGAATAAAAATAAACAATTCCATTCATTCTCCTGGGAGGCTGAACAAAGATATATAGCTCAAACTCAACCACAGCAACAGACTACAGGGCAGGCTGCAACAACACTGCACTTAGCCTTTTACCCTTTAGCTGTTTACATTGGGACACAATAGGAAGACCTCACCTAAAACTCTCCTTCCAATTGATGGAAAAACTGTCTATTAGAATTTTTATTTTTCAGAGCGGGATTTCTCCTTTTTAAGTCAGGATGATAAGTTTTGGTATAAAGTCTTTGTATTAAAGTAAGAATTGAAATTTCTGAAGCCAGAGTCAATTAATTATCAGTAATTTAACTGTACTAAAGACAGGATGGTGCTGTATGTCATAAACCCACAGAGCCCTCATTCCCAGTGCTTGATAAGATTTTAACGTTTACCACTATCATCATTTTCATTTGGTTAGTACACCTCTGCTCTGACTTATGATGGAGTCCTTGTGATGGCTGAAACTTTCCGAAATCTTAGAAGGCAAAAAATTGATATCTCGAGGAGAGGAAATGCTGGGGATTGTCTGGCAAATCCTGCTGCTCCATGGGGCCAGGGAATTGACATGGAACGGACACTCAAACAGGTAACTCACAATTTTACTTAAGCTCAATTTATTTCATGGTCTCATTTAAGTTGAATGTTCAGGAAAACAGATGATCTGAGCATAAATATATATATATATAACAATTGCTATTTTAATATATCAAGACTTCATCATTTTTGAGACACTTCTAGATAGAATACAGTGTAGAATCTTTCTATTTATATGTTATGTGGATACATAGTCCCGATAAATTAGGTTATGCTATGGTAATAAACAATCCCAAATCCCAGTGGTTTAAAACAACAAGGGAGCTTTGCTCACTCAGACATGTACTAGATTAGCAGGGCCACTCTGCTCTTTGCAGTCACTCAAGGATCCAGGCTGGCAGAGCAGCTACCATCTTGAATGCTGCAAGGGAAACAGATAGCTGTGGCGAGATTTTGAATTGGCAATTAAATACTGTGGCACTTGTCATGTCTATTTACAACTCAGATGTCATAAAAGGTCATATAGGTCTAACTAACCACAAGGGGTTCAGGAAATACAAGTCTACCTTGGACCCAGAATGCAAAAGAACCAGAATATTTAGCAAACACAACTATTGACTGACTACCTAAATAGATCTTTAAATTGCTTTGTAACCTTGGATTAAATAATCAGTTCATTATAGTCTTTTATAGTTATACTAACACTATTTTTCAAATAATTAAGAGTGTATATATATATATATGTATATTTTTTTAATAGTATAGGTTAAATCTTCCGAAATGCCATGAGTTCAAAATATAAGTAAAAGTGAATTAAAAGGAAATTTGGAATAAAATATATTTGAATATTTTCAAAAATGTATTTATAAGTTTTGGCTTCTTATATCTTAATTTTAATATTAGAGAGAGGTGAAAATATGATCTGGCATGGGTATCTGGGCTATTTAATTCATTATGTGGATATATAGATAAAACTGAAAAGTAACTGTAAACTACCATATTTCCATGCCTATAAAAATACTTTGTAATTGAGGAAGAGTTCTGTTAGTTAAAATGGAAACTTCATAATATTAAAAACAAATAAGACATATTAGTCTCCTATGTATATTGCAGACTTGCTTGTATATCCCTTTGATATTCCTCTTTCACATTCTATCCCAACAGCTCAAACACCCAATGGCATTTCAGTAAGCTGGTTATAGTTCCACATGCTTGTGCAGTCATAGCCTAGCAGCTGAATTTGAGATTTCTATAAATGAAATGGCAAATGAATACATGTGTGGGTTTTCTTTTTCTCTCAGGTTCGAATTCAAGGGCTGACCGGGAATGTTCAGTTTGACCACTATGGACGTAGAGTCAATTACACAATGGATGTGTTTGAGCTAAAGAGCACAGGACCTAGAAAGGTGAGCCACAGTCAAACTGAAGAAAAAAAAAAATTCTCTGTTTTTGTGTTTGCATTTGACATTTTTAAATATTTCTAGGAGAAAGATAGCTGGATATTCTACACTTCCTTTTTTTTTCAATATGAGTACTTATAGATACTGCGGTACTTTCTTGATAATCTATGCTGAGATAAATTCTTGCATCATGTAATTGATATTTAATGGTATGCTAAAGCTGAAACAAAATAATTTATGCACTATTTATATCCTTTATCCAAAATGGAAGCAATATTTTGGGACGAGGGAGGCTCAGCAAAACAAATCCCACAAAACAAAATTTACTCTGCAGGACCGAACACAATGCAATAAAAAGATATAAGCATCTCTATGTAGTCGTTTATGAAATCATTAGAAGGAGTATAAAAAAAAACGAATTCTAAAACATCTGAAAAGTTCTTTATACAATGGAACCATACAACCCCACCATAGTAATTGGTTATAAGTGTTTTATAGCTAACACATATAACTTTTAACATTCCTTTTCTCTAGGATTAGCTAGGATGCTCAAGGAAAGAGATATTCAAGTTAACCTTATCTAAAAACTCTTTGTTTCAACAATTGGCTGTTTGGAAGAACTTTCCAAAATATGCTTCCCTGCTTTAATGTAATAATGATAGCTATAATTCATGAAATGCCTGTTAGGTACCCAGCCTCGGACTTGATGCATTGCATAATTTAATCCTCATAACAAACCTATAATTTGAGTATTATCTCCCTTTTTTCACATGAGAAAATTATGGCCCAGGAAGTTATCTTCTCCAATGCCTGTAGGTGAGAAAACAAACATTTTCATTCAGATATGTCTGACACCAGAACGTTTCCACATGATGCCCCACCTGAGTAGACTCTGCTCTAGAGGAGTTTATGTTCTAGTAGGGTAGGAAATAAGAGGTTCCAAATGGCAATAAAAGAGAAGACATGTGAAATTCCTGCTTTTATTTCATTATATTTAAGGAGTACAAGTTCAGCGTTGTTGTTACACGGATATATCTCATAGCAGTGAGGTCTGGGCTTTTAGTGTACCCAACACCCGAGTAGCATACATTATATCCAACAGGTAATCACCCTCGTCCCTCTCTTCCAACTTTGAAGTCTTTGCTGTCTATTATCTCACTCTGTATGATCACATGTACCCACAGTTTGAGTCCCACTTTTAAACGAGAACATGCGGTATTTGATTTTCCATTCCTGAGTTATTTCACTTGGAATAATAGCCTACAGTTCCATCCAAGTTGCTGCAAAAGACATTATTTCATTCTTTTTTATGGCTGAATACTATTCCATGGTATAGATATACAACATTTTCTTTGTTCTCTCATCATTTGTGGACACTTAGGTTGATTCCATATTTTTGCTATTGTAAATAATGATGTGATAAACATATGAGTGCAGGTGTCTTTTTGATATAATGACTTCTTTTACTTTAGGTAGATACCCAGTAGTGGGATTGCAGGATTCAATGGTAGATCTACTTTTAGTTCTTTGAGAAATCTCCGCATTGTTTTTCATAGAGGCTGTACTAATTTACATTCCCACCAACCATGTATAAGTGTTCTCTTTTCATTGCATCTTCCCCAACATCTATTGATTTTTAACTTTTTAATAATGGCCAGTCCAACTGGGATAAGATGGTTTCTCATTGTGGTTTCAATTTTCATTTCTGATGATTAGTGATGTTGAGCAGTTATTGTATATCTTCTTTTGAAAAATGTCTGTCCATGTTGTTTGCCCACTTATTAATGGGCTTATTTGTTTTTTTCTTGATCCATTGCTTGAGTTCCTTATAGATTCCAGATATTAGTTCTCTGTTGGATGCATAGTTTGCAAATAATTTTCCCATTCTTTAGGTTGTCTGTTTACTCTGTTGATTATTCCTTTTTCTGTACAGAAGCTTCTTAGTTTAATTAAGTCTCATTTGTTTATTTTGGTTTTTTTTTTTTTTTTTGAGACAGAGTCTCACTCTCTTGCCTGGAGCGAGTGCCATGGCGTCAGCCTAGCTCACAGCAACCTCAAACTCCTGGACTCAAGCAATCCTACTGTCTCAGCCTCCCAAGTAGCTGGGACTACAGACATGTGCCACCATGCCCGGCTAATTTTTTCTATATGTATTTTTAGCTGTCCAA